>CALZFC010000354.1:3210000-3220000 GCA_945643635.1 Allodiplogaster sudhausi
AGTGCGGCGGGGGGCGTCGCGAGAGGCTCGGCGACCGGTGGCGGATTGTGATAGCCGACTTCGTCGTAGCCGGTCATCCTGGCTGGCTGTATTCGAGATGCCTGTGGGGTCTCTTCTAGCCTCGAGAAGGGTTTGAGCAAGGCAGGGGGGCCTTTACTTGGAAGGTGGAAAGGAAGTTGAGGAGAAGCTTCGAGGAAAAGCGGGATTTGCTGCTGGTTGCCTCAGGCGACGCACTTCCATCCCGAATCCGTCTCCAGGCGACCAATGAATTTTCCTCTTATTGTCATTCTTTCTGCCTGAATGATAATCGAACACGGTATGTATATTTTCTGTTTCTCTCTCTCTCTCTCTCTCTCTCTCTCTCTCTCTCTCTTTCCCTCTCTATCTCTCTATTGCTCTCTCTCTCTATCTCTCTCCGGCTTTCTTCTGTTCATTTTTCATTTTCCTACCATTTTGAGGACTAATGACGTCCTCTTAAAATTTATTTTATTTTATCTTATTTAGTTTCCTCTGAATATTTCGATGTAACAGCTCAAAATTTCATTGTCTTCCATGGTTGCAAGGTTCTAATTTCTCACTTCTAAATGCATTCGTAAGCGCGCTGCTAGAAATGAAAAGGAGCGAGAAAGTCAAGAAAATAGGCCGAGCAATGAATGAGTAATGGAGAACTCTGAGAAATGGGGGGAAAGAGAGCGATGATTACAAATTACATTGGTGATGGGACGCGCGTGTTTCCTCCTCTTGGATGACTCGTCTGAGCTTCCGAATAGTTCGCGCAACCAGATTGAAGGGCGGAAAGGCGTAAGCTTCTAGCCCTTTCCAATTCTGTGCGAATGCATATACTGCAAGAGCTTCAGGGTCTAGCTTCCAGGAAAAGAATGCTGCGCAGCGTGAATTTATGTGGCTAGCAAAGAGATCAATCATGGCTTCTCCATACACAGAAAAAAGATGGTTGCAGATGTTCGGATCTAACGACCATTCTTCTCTGAATTGACGGGACTCAAAGTCTGCTTCATGATTCAATCTTCCTGGAATGTGTGTGGCCACTAATCGAGTGTTGTTGTTCCACGCCCATACCCATATCTCTTTTGTAAGCTCCAGTAGAAAGAAGGAACGAGTGCCACCCATCTTGTTGATGTAAGAAATGGCTGTGGTATTGTCCATTTGTAATGTGACCACTTTATTCTGCAGCTGAGATGCGAAAGCCTTAATACCCAGCCAACATGCCAAAAGTTCCTTCTCGTTAATGTGCTTACTGACTTCATCTTCTCTCCAGCGCCCCCCAGTGCTGATACCACAGCAAACCGCTCCCCAACCGTCACCCGATGCATCCGTAGTAAGGATATTCGAAGGCCCGGGGATGATTATACATTCCCTGCTGAATTCGGTTGCTGTATCGCACCACCAGGATAGATCCTGTAGTGAATGAAAATTACAATTCCAGTACCGATTCATAGGACTGATTGCGGATCAGAGGTGCTAACTGCCTTTGCAGGTTGCGAGAGAAAAGAATTGAAGCGCGAGATGCGATTGCTAGAGAATTCGCTCTCCCCAGAAATTCTGCTAGTTCCCTGCCCTTGACCCTGCCTTTCAACTTCATGGATGCAGCATGAGTTTTCATACGACCGATCATAGGAGTGGGAATAAAGAATACCATTTCCCGGGTATCAATGCCTATTCCAAGAAATTCAATTTTCTTCTGGGGAGTGAGAGAAGACTTCTCATAATTTACCTGCAAACCGAGGGATTCTATCAAAGAAATCACACGCTCAAGATGACTTGTCAGAATCTCTTCTGACTCGGCTGTCAGAAACAGGTCATCAAGATAGATTACACAACGAGAGATTCTGACAAGTCATCTTGAGCGTGTGATTTCTTTGATAGAATCCCTCGGTTTGCAGGTAAATTATGAGACTTTCTCTGATGCTTTCCCCACCCTGTGTTCTATCAATGAGTCATAATGGTTGTCTCCGTTGTTGACGATCGGATACATACATGAGTTGGGGGCGAAGAGAACGAGGCAGACATAAGACTGCGATCGAAGAGCGGCGGAGAGCGAGGGGGAGCAGAGAACAGAGAGAAAAAGAGAAAAAGAGAAAGAGAGCGAGAGAGCAGAGACGGAGAGAGAGAGAGAGAGTGACGGGAGGTGCGAAAGAGAGAGAGAGAGGGAGAAAGAAAGAAAGAATATGTTAGGTGAACAAGAAAACAACCCAGACAAACGCAGTAAGATGGATGGAAGTTGAAAGAAATGAAGGTGTCATTGAGAGAAGAGATTGAGAGAAGAGGCAGCAGGGTGAGAGAGAGAGAGGATGAGAGAATGCAGATGAGTGAGAGAGTGAAGAGAAAGCGAGAGAGAGAGAGAGAGAGATGAATGGTGCTTTGGAGCTGAGAGTGGGCTGAACGATAAAAGCGAGAGGAAAGGAAAGGGTTAGGCCGAGAACGAAGTGGTTCGATTTCGCTTTTCTCCACGATGCTTCCTTCACTATTCCTCCTCTCCTGTCTCGCCGGTCTTGTCAGTTTATTTAAATATATTAAATTCTGCTTCACCTGTAAACATGTTTGTTGAAGTGATATTTATTTATTTTCATATATGAACTTAGTGTGACAAAATGCCGAAATATATGTTGGTGGTTGCTAGATGAGAGCGTTTCTCCTTTTCTCTTTCCGCTCGCATATCTATCTCTCAATACAGAGCTTGCAATAGTTCGATTGAGAGAGAGAGAGAAAAAAACATCGCTCTCTCTCTCTCTCTCTCTCTCTCTCTAATCCCCTGCCTGAGCTTTGCGAATGTTTGTAGTCTTAGTCAACAGACCATGTTATCTGGGTTTTAGCGCGTTCTCCTCCAAATAGGAGAGTATTACATTTAAAAAAAAGGTCAATTCTGCTGGCCGCCTTTGCTTGAGATTCTTGGATAGTATTCCCATTTGTATTTTATCCTTGTGCGAATAGCAAGCAGCTCACTCAAACCCGCATTTTTTTTTAGAGCGCGAAGGGCGGCGTCAAATTGGAATTATGCAAAAAAAATTTCGCGATCGCCCTCCTGAAAGCTAATCACTAGGTATGTATAATAGGGAACTAGTATAGTGGTAGTAAGTAAATAATCTTTATTCTCAGAAAATATCTCCAAAATAAATATTTTAAAAAATATTCCCAGACGACCGCGGCGTCAGTGGCGGTCGCGCACCCGGCAGACTTCAAGTCGAACTGCTTCCTGCGTGCGGGCGGCGGCTGCCAGTGCACCGTCGTCGAGGGCATCACCGAGTCCGTCCGCGAGTACGACAGCCTCGACCCGTGCAGACTTTCCGTCGAACGTCAGTCAGGGGGCTGCCGTTCAACTTGAGCAATTTTGTTAGAGGAAAACACAAGACTCTCTCTCCTCTCTCTGTCGCTCTCTCTTTAGCTCTCTCTCTCTCTCCATAGATCATGCTTCTGTGCTAAGTACATACAAATGAACATACATTGCTAACGAGAATTCATACTTTCAAGGCCCCGAACGAGTACACTTTTTCGAATCCAATAGCCGAGAACACGTTTTCTAGTTCTCGGCTATTGGATACGAAAAAGAACGTCTGTTATTACTATCCTTTCTGTTTGCTCTTTTAATTGCTATTTATCGGGGGTTTCCTCTCTCTGTTTCAGTGCAGACGGCGGAGAACAAGAAGAAGCTGAACGCCGAAATCGCCGCCAAGTTCGGCGACTTCAAAGAGAACTGCTTCCCGAAGCCTAGCGGCGGCTGCAAGTGCAACGTCGATCTCGGCCACGGCGAGGAGGTCAAGGAGTTCTCCGAAGCCAAGGACTGCCGCAAGAGCATCGAGGGTCCGTCTTTCATGTTCTTCTATTTTATTTTTTATTCATTGCTCTATTCTTAGTTCTCGTGTGCAAGTTCATGCTGAAGTATTGCTTGTACCTAAAAGTGAATCTGAAATTAAGAAAAAAATTTTGTATTTATATTTTAACCTATTGCGTGTTTGTATGTTCAGTGTTAGAAAGTGAAATTGAAAGAAATAGGTGAGAAACAAGAGCGAAAAGAGTCGTGGAAATGGGCCTAACAATAAGAGAGTGAAATATTGTGAGGGTAGAGCTGAAGAGAACGAACGAGAGAGAGAGAGGAAGAAAGAGAGTGAGAGAAGGAGAGAAAAAGAGAGGGAGAGAAAGTGAACATGTCAGCTGTCGCGTGATATAACGTGTTGCCTTGCCTTCCGGCTCCTCTTTCTCCCTTTCTCTGCATCTCTCATCGATTTGCCTGAGAGGCATCAAGGCAACAAGAAAAAAGATTTGTTAACGCACATTTTTTTTTGCTGCAGAAACGCCGACTCAAAGATTGAACTGGACCTCTTCTTCTATACAGCGGAATAAAATAAAATAAGAAATACCATAAATCAACGACGATGACAAGATCCCTTCAATTGTTCAAAACTACAAACTGAAGGAGCCAAAAAGTCAAATCTTGGAATTTGCGCTTTTTTGCCTGATAACATGGGTGATTTAGAAAGACGCGATTGCAAATTAAAATAGATTTCGGTTAAGTATCGTTGCTCCTTTCATGGTTTCTCTTATGGTTAGCCGCGACTGCCGAGCACAAGAAGGAGCTGAACGAGGAGATCAAGAAGAAGTTTGGCGACTTCAAGGAGAACTGCTTCCCGAAGCCGAGCGGAGGCTGCAAGTGCAACGAGAAGGACGGACAGGGCAATGAAGTCGTAGCCTCCTATGACGACGCCACCAAGTGCCAGGCCAGAGGGGTCGGTGCTTTTCTTCTCTCTCTCTCTCTCTCTCTCTCTCTCTCTCTCTGACCCCTTCATTATCTCTTTTACTCCCTTATTCTCTCTCTCACTCTTTCACTCTCTCACTCTTATTCTTTCTCACCCTTTTTCATTCTCACTTTCACTCTTTTACTACTCTGCTTACCGTTGGCATCATTTAATAAGGTTTTTTTTGTTGATAAATGTAGTATAATTATTTATCAAAAAAACTGCTTTCGTTTCAGGACGCGCGCGTGAAGCGCGGCAACGCACCGTCGCAGAACGTGCGCGACCCGGTGCGCGAGCGCGCGCAGGCCAACTACGCCGCCGTCGTCGAGGAGCTGAACAACAAGTTCAAGGGGCTCAAGGAGGGCTGCTTCCCGAGACCCAAGGGTTGGTGTTTAGTTCTTTTTTTAAAAATAATTATTATATTAAAAAGTGATAGCAATTTCTTACATCGCTTTTCTTGTTTTGTTGTATCGATATTTAATAAGCTAAAAATATATTATTACCTTAATCTAATTCCGTTTTTTAAGGCTGCCTTTGCGTGATCGGCAAGACGGCCGAGGGCCGCGACATCACGGAGCGCCGCATGAAGGACGTCGACTGCAAGTGCCAGCCGGGCGAGCGTGGCCCCGCGTGCCCAGCCGCATAGATCGTGCTCTTGTTGAACTCTACCGTATTCTTAATGGGCCACAAAACTTACCCATGACCTGAATGGCTTTATCTTCTTCCGTCTTGCCTTATCTTCAGAATGTTACACGCTTACTTCACGGCATACAAGTTCTACTGCAGATCGTTCTTCTCTGTCCCATTAAATGCTGTTCATATTCATGTATCTTTTTTTATACTTCTAGCCGCGAACTGCGACTTTTGTGTATAAATTGACGTTTGCTGATCTGCTACGAATCAAGACACCAAATTCGCCGAAACGAAATGGCGATACCAAGAAAGCTGCGGGCTTCTGTTCAGCTTTATTATTATCCTGCCATTACAATATAGAACAAGCTGAGGACATCATTAGTACTTTCATGGAATATAATAATTTGCGTTGCAAAAGATCTCAATTCACGAATTTTCTGGAAACACGCCAAATTTGCATGAAAAAATTACGCAATCTGACGAGATTCATTCTGTCGAGATGAGAGCTCATTTACACGAAAAATGGCGACAACGACCGGTGCGATCATCCAGACTCAGACGCAGCAAGAAGCGGTTCTTGCAATCTATCTCTTTTATTTTATTATTTATCATAGTATTTACGCATAATTATTTAATTATAAATCAATAAATAGAAACATAAAGAAGTTTTTTCCCACAATTAGCATCAAGCGATTTATATTTTTTCTAGATTTTTTTTAATGTTCATTTGAAATCTTTGTATATTAATTGTAAATAAATATAAATGAAGAGATACAGGGAAAAGTGATGAACAATTAGATATTCGACAGGCGCCGCCGCTGGTTCTTCGTCTGCAGAGCAATAATCCCCGTCGCATCTTCCCGCACGTCACCTTCCATCCGAGTGTCGTCGGTGGGCATATTATTTCTAATATTTAAAAAAAAATTTACAAAAAAATACTAAGAAATTATATATTTTAATTAAAATTTAATTTAGTAAAACTTTCTAATTAAAAAAAAGAAGATATTATCGCTCGTTGAGACAACGAGCATCTGGGCAGACAGAAGAGCAACTGCTGCTGCCACTACGTGCGACCGCGCGACTGGAACGACCCGAGCACCTGGGAGCAGGACGAAGCTGAGGTGTCTTATGAAGACGCTTTGATGTTGCCCGACAGGATTTTGAGACATCCGCTGGCTAAGAGCCAAGCCTTCATTGGCTCAGTTCAATCATCATGGTTTGGCCAACCACTCGAAGAGCCATCCATGTAATGGAATAGGATTGATCATATCTATGACCATGTAAAAGTCCTAATCTCTATGGCTGATATCTCCTGCCTCTGCTTTCATCGTCTCTCTCTCTCTCTCTCTCTCTCTCTCTCTCTGCCTCTCTGCCTCTCCCTAATCCTCTGCCTATTTCCTTGATGCCTGAATCCCTATTCTCTGTCAATTTTAACTAAATATCACATAGCGGATCCCCCACCATTCCTCGGACTGCCAGCGGCGATGAGTGGTTCCTCATTCCGTGAAGGATCTTATTGGGGAGACGGTTAGAAAGTGGAGAGGAAGTGATGATTTCGGGTGGGATGTTACATGAAAGCAACGAGGGGCTAGAAGGAAGAGAGAGGGGGGGAGAGATGAAGAGGGAGGGTGAGGGAAAAGGATAGAAAAAGAGAAGAGAGAAAAAGCGAGAGACAGTAAGAGAAAAGAGAGAAGAGAGCGAAAAAGAGAAAGAGAGAGAGAGAGAGAGAGAGAGAGGCAGGCGTGTTAAGACAATAAGTGTGCACTTCTTAGCTACGGTTTGACAATGTCCTCGAGAGCGCAACTTCTCTCACGGTGCCTCACACTCTCTCTCTCCCTGCCGCTGACCATGTTTGACTTGACAGTCTTCTCTCTCTCTCTCGCTCTCTCTCTGTATCTTTCTCTCACTCTCACTCTCTCTCTCTATCTCTTGCCTCTCTGTGCCTCTCTTCTCTCTCACTCTGCAACTGTCCCTCCGCCTGTCGTCCTTCCAAGACTGGTCAAGATGTGTTCTCGCTCTCCTCCAGTTTGTAATGCACACGTCGCTCGAGCAACATTTGCGCACACGTCCATACACACATTCCAGCTTCTGGGGAGACTTTTTTTGTCTCTCTTTCTTGCATCCTCTTTCTTGCTCCCTCTTTCTCTCTCCCTCTCTCTCTCTCTCTCCTTCTTTCTCTCCCGATCTCTCTTTCACTCTCTCGCTCGCTTCATCCTTCATTTCGTGGCATTATGATAGGGGATTAGGCGTCTTGCCTTAGGCAAACTTAGAGGAATTTTTTTGTTTTAGCCTTTCTTTTGTGTCCATACCTCATCTCGTTTCACTCTCCATTTATTTCCCTCTTTCTCTCTCTCTCTTTCTCTCTTTCTCTCTCTCTCGTCCTCTCTCTTTCTCCCTCTCTCTCTCTCTCCCTCCTTCTACCTCTCTCTCTCTTTCCAGACGGAGCACTGCCGCGGCCACACTCGTCCGGGTGAGCGTGAGCGGGCGAAACAGAAGGTGGACGAATGCTGTGGAGGAGAGGGTACGGTGGAGGTAGCCAAGGAGGGAGAGAAGGAGAGAGCGAAAGAGAAGGAGGGAGAGAAGGAGGGAGAGAAAGAGAAGGAGGAGGAGAGACAGATGAAGGAAGAAGGAGAGAAGGAGGAAGAGGAAGAGAAAGAGGGAGAGGGAGAGAAGAAAGAGGAGGAGACCAAGGACATCCCCGACTCTTCTCCCATCGCTGCCTAGCAATCTTGCCTATCCAATAAAGATGTTTGTGTAAGTTGCCATCATCTCAAGTACCGTAGTAAGCACCTTCTGTTCAAGTATTCTGTTAGGGTGGGAAAGATGAGGAATTATAAATTATTATTTATTCATCATCTGCATTCGACTTACAACATCGGCAGAGAGGCGTCGGTGGAGACGCGAAAATGAATTAATTGAGAAGAAAAATATCAGATTTAAGAAAAGCTAAATTCATGTGCAGTCGACAGAAAGAGCGAGAGAGAGAGAGGGAGGGAGAGAGAATGTGGGAGAGTGAGAGACTCAGATATGTACAGACAGTGCTAGAAGAAGTCTTGAGCTGGCCTAAGGCAAGGGGGTCTTTTTGTGTGTTCTTTACTTTTTGTGTGTGTTTCTACGTGTTTTTATGCATTTGGAAATCCGTTGAGCTGTCGGTGAGCTCCGGGAAGATAAGAGGAGGGGATGATATCTCTGGGAGATGAAAGGCAGATTGAGCAAGGGCAAGGATGGCCATTGGCACGGGACGTTGGCAGCGAAACAGCGAAATAGTTAAAGCCAGAGAGCGAGCGAGGTGGATACCCGCAGAGAGGGAGAGACAGAGAAAGAGAGAGAGAGAAAGAAAGAGAGAGAGAGAGAGAGAGAGAGATGGGAGGACGAGAGGAGAGTTCAGCTTTTCGGCTTCGCCTCTGACGATGGTTTTCCTCGCTTCTTAGAGGACGCGAGCCTTCTTGCGGAAGTAGCAGCAAACCATGCACTGAAATGAAGCGTTTTGTGATCGAAGAGAGAGAGAGAGGGGGGGGGGTACCGAAAGAGTGAGAGGAAACGATGAGGGAAGGAGAGAGCGAGAAAGAGGGGGAGAAAGAGGGAATTAGGTGGCTATAAAAAATAGTGCAATTAGTGTTTAACCCGCGGCTCTCTCCGTTGCCATGAACGATACGAGAAAGCGTTCAATCAAACAGGAGCGCTATCCGGTTGAAAGCTACTGAAGCCAGTGGGAGTTTGCAGTTGGGCAGAGGGGAAGACGTAAAAACAATGGGGAGAGAGAGGGCGAGAGAGAGAGAGAGAGAGAGAGAGAGATGAGAGGGAAGAGAGAAGAAAGCGAGCTAGACAAAACAGCTCAAGGCCGATCAAGTTGCACAGTGTCTTCCTTTCCATTTGTTCGCCCTTTACAAAAACTTTCCTTTGTATGTGGTGAGACAATACTAGAGGACCAAGAAATTAAAAAAAAAAAACAAATTCCAGAGAGGTGAACTTTCTTTTGGACAAGGTTCAGAGAGCTCCGCTAATTTTCACTTTTTGATTTGCGCGTAAGAATAGCGTTTGGGATTGAAAATAATATTTTAGAAGCTATAATTTCTTACGCTATTATTTGACGGTAATAATGTTAATTTAATTATTAATAAAAAATTACGAAATGTGTCTAGAAATATTTGTATAAATATGTATAAAGTAATGAAATTGTAACCTACCGGATTGCCGTTCTGCTGGCCGACTTGGCAGACCGACTGGCCGGGGCATTGGTAGTTCGCGTTGCAAGAGCCGATCTGCACGCCGCCCGTGCAAGAGCAAGAGCCGGACGAGGACGGGTTGTACTGCGGCTGCTGCTGGAGAGGAGGCACGGTGCCGGGCTGGGCGGCTGGAAGGAGAGAGAGAGTGAGAGAGAGAGAAGGAGAGAGACAGTGAGAGGTTGAGAGAGTGAGAGAGAAGGAGAGAGAGGAGGAGAGAGAGAGTGAGAGAGAGAGAATGAGAGAGAGAGTGAGAGAGGAGATAAAGAGACGGAAGAGAAGCTGGCTCACTGGTGTCCCAGACGCAGACTTGCGCGTTGACGTCGAAGATGGTGGCGGGCGCGCAGGGCATGCGCTGCCAGCGGCCGCAGAACAGGTTGTTCGGCGCCGGCTGGC
>CALZFC010000354.1:3227500-3437500 GCA_945643635.1 Allodiplogaster sudhausi
AGATAGAGAGTGAGAGGGTGGAAGAGAGAGAGAGGGTGGAAGAGAGAGAGAGAGAGAGAGAGAGAGAGAGAGAGAGATGGAGAGTGAAAGAGAAAGAGATAACGAAAAGGACAGAATATAAATCACAGTCGATCCCACGACGAGGAATTAGAAGCGAGAAAAATAAGGAACATACGACAAAGGGAGGGACAGAGGGAACAGGTCAGAGAAAAATGAAGACTGGGAGAGATAGAGAGAGAGATAGAGAGAGAGATAGAGAGAGAGAGAGAGAGAGAGAGCAGAATTTGTTCGCCAAAATATCAGTGTGGAGTGGCTCCGAGGCAACCCAAAATTATGGTTGGCCTGTGAAATAGAAGAAACCTTTCTAACCCTGTAATTCACGTAGCATTAAGAGTAAGAAGTATATTAAGAAGGAAATTCACAAGGCAAAAAATTTGTTTCATCAAAATTAAGACAATATATCTCTCTTTCTGACTGACGGTGCAGGAGGTTTGCATTAGAATGCTTGTTAGTTATTTTAACTTGTAAGCATAGAAAAGGAAATGTTTTAAAGACTTGCCCAACTTTCAATTATCAAATACGACACGACTATTCCTAGTTCAGGTACGCGGCAATTCAGACATCTCTCTTTCTTTCTTTTTCTCTCTCTCTCGGTGTATTGCTCGCTTTTGAATCAGGCACAATGTTACATTTAATAACATAAATTCCCTAAGAACATTTTAAAAGTATTAAAAATAATAAATATAAATAAGCAAACAAAGAACCCAACCCCGTTCTCGTCGAAGAGTACTGTAACGACGTTGACAATGTGATCTGGTAGATCGACTCCGGAGACTCGGCGCGAGATCCTCCTGAAGAGAGCGGGGGTCATCGGGACACCGGCGATGCGATGGAAGTGGAGAGCCATGTCAATGTCCTCGATGTGGAAGAGCACGTGGAAGAAGGACAGCACCTGAAGAGACACTAAAAAATATGTCGAGTTTTTTTTTTAGGTGTTTTTAATATTCAGAATTAAAATCCTTATACTAATCACAACTACAAATGAATATTACTATTATTAATGTCTTTAATATTCATGGTTACAAACAATTATTTGTATTATTGATATTTTTCATACTCATAATAACAAATCATTATCGCGTAAACTGTAGATGAGGATATATAGAAATGAAAAAATTAGTTATGCCCGCTTTTATGAGGATCCTACTGTATTTCTTTCTGGTCGCGCGACAACATTATTAAATTGCAATGTCATTTAACCTCTTGAAGTGAGACTCCATCTTCGCCATGAAATTTTCGGCGTAGACGCTTCATCATTGCTTTCTTCTTGACTTCTTGGATCTGGAACAGAGAAACAGGTCGAAACTGAGGAAGGTCAAAGAATATTATAGAGAAGGAAAGAAAGAAAGGGACGAGTACAAAGAAGAGCATGAAATTATGATGGGAACTGTTTGGACACAAATCATCATTATAAACAGAATATCTGCACAGCAGCAATAGAAAAATACTCTTGAAACTACAGAATACAATGATATATCTAATACTATAGCAAGAATATAACTAGCCGCTGAATTATAGTGTCTTGACGGAATTATAGTGTCTTCCTGACCTGAGCATACTGTAGCAGCATCTCGGCGAATCCTTCATAGCTGAGTGTCTTCTGCTCCTCTCGCTCTTCCTCTCGAACTCGTCGCTCGAATTCCATTTCCAGCACGTCGCGGTGGAGTTTTGCCTGAAATTCGGGCTGCGTAAATTCTCGGCAAACGACTTAATAAAATTAAAATTTACAAACGATAATCAATCAGCAGGATTTCCTTTTATCCCACGCGATTAAAACATTTCCTTACACTTTAAAAGAAATCTTTTATGGCATTTTATTTATTATTTTTAAATCCAAGAACAAGGAAAATAAACAAGATGAAAAACTTAGTTTTTTTTACAACAATAAGTCGATTCCTACCTGGAACTGCAGAAACTTGGCCGCGGTCAGCCGCTTGTTCTTGTCTTTGCCGAAGAAGTACGCCTCGAGAACCGAGTTGCCGCCATCGCGGAAGTTGGAGCCGCCCGTGTTGTGGTCGCGGTGCTTCTGGCCCACCATCGTCTGTGACATCACCAGGAACTGAAAAGGGGTCTATAAGTCGTAAAGAAAGAAAAAAGGGCGCTGGTGGAACATAAATAAAGATACCACTATTGTTTCTTCATATAAACAGTGGCATGGGCATTTACGGCATAAAAAAAATGAAATTCATAGCACAAACCCGAGATTTGCAAACAAAGATTTTTGGATGAAACGACTACTTTTGGCGCATTGAAACCGATCTGAGGATTCCATATAAAGTTTAATTATCTCATTTTAATTAGCGACCTGAACCCGGCGAAACTCCTCAATGTCGAGGGCGCCGTCTCCATTCGTGTCGAAGATTTGGAAGGCAAGCTCGAAGTCTTGCGGAGAAGCTGAAAGAAGAGAACGAGATAGAGAGAGAGAGAGAGAGAGAGAGAGAGAGAGAGAGAAAGAGAGATAGAGAAAGAGAGAGAGATAGAGAAAGAGAGAGATAGAGAAAGAGAGAGAGAGATAGAGAAAGAGAGATAGTGAGAAAGAAAGAGTGAGAGAGTGAGAGAGAGAGAAAGAGAGAGAGAGAGAGATCGTGAGAAAGAAAGAGTGAGAGAGAGAGGAAACAAATGTTGTTCCTCGCAACTTGAGAGAACAATACCGTATCCGAGCATATTTTCTGTGAATACTGTGGCTCATGGAAAGCGGTAGTTTTGCAAGTGCCGTATAATTGTAAACAACTTACTCGAGAGAAGGGTCATAAGGAAGAGGTAGTCGGAGAAAGAGATGAGTCCCTTCTCTCCCAGCTTGTAGAAGATGCTGCCAGGGTTGGAGAAGTTGACGTGGTGTTTGGCGGGGTCGTAGACGCGGAACTTGTCGAGCCCGTAACGGCGAGACTGCATCACTCCCGGCGTGAAGGAGCGAAGGAAGTCGTCCGGGGTCATGTACACCTGGAACGAATATAATATGTATGCAGATATGTATATAGTAATAAGGATATTATTCACTTACTAACCATTAATAGCATAAGATAATAATTTAGCTAACAAAAAGGAAAGTAAAACTATCATTTATTTCAATTGCTATTTTATACGTCTCTGAAACAATGCGAAATCAGTTAAATAGGCAAAATGAAATGATAACAGACTTTGTGAAGGAATCTAATTCCAATCAATCTTAGCTTTCACTATTCCTTTACTTTATCGATTTATTTTATTAATATATCTTTTAAACAGGCCGACAAAAAAGAACGGTCATTAGAAAAAGTTTCTAAAAAAAAAACTATTCTTACAGCTGAAACAGAATAAACCAAAAAAAGAGTACTGTGATGAAAAAGTCAAAACGAACATGAAACGCCCGGCCGGACGGATCGTTCTCATTCATGACTTTTAGTGTGGCAAAGTACCGGAAGATCTTGTCAGGAGTCGAGTACATGCGAAGGCGGTCTTCGTACTCTGTACAATCATTCGAATATAAATATAAAACGAAGCACAGCAAAAAAATCTAATTGAATTTCCCTTATTATTGTAGTGACTTCCATCTAGATCACATGCTCTCTCTCTTGTTCCAGGTAAAATGGCGCGAACTAAAGAGTGAGTTCTTGTTTACTGTAACAGTAATAACATGATTTGTTTTCTGCATTCAGTATAATAAAAATGGACAGTGTTTCTACATTCCATATGCTCATTCGTTCGAACACAAATGTTGTTGCAGTTTGGATGAGAAAACTTGGCGAATAATGATTTCATAATTTTCCTTTTTTTAGTGAACCTGGTGGTCAAGCTGAAAATTAAATGCAGGATCGGAGTCCATATTTCAACACTGGTTACTGTATCAGTTCCAGATTAATATAAAAGAGTGAAAAAACCATTCAAAAAGCTACCAACAATACGCCGCTCGCGAAAGCCGTTCTTCTTCTTCTTTGACTTCTTCTTGTCGACGTCTCCTTCGCTCTCCGAATCCGAGTCCTTAGCGCCGTCATTTTCCTTTTCACTACTGTTCCCGTGCAACTGCGCAGCTTCCGGTCGAAATGAAGACGTCTGCTCCATTGTAAATTTGTAGATTCTGAAGAAAGATAAAAAGGAGATCCGAAACTTATAAGTATAAAAAAAGAAAGAAAGAATATTCGTTATACAACGCTAATCAAAGGAGCAATAAGGAAGAAGAACGCAACTTTTAATGTAAATCCTTTTCGAAGTGTAATTTAATAGTAACTTTTTAAGCAAATTAAACGTATAACAAAATTCGGTCACCTGTTTCTCCCGTAAATAACATAGACATTATAATGCATTCAAAAAAAAACTCTACCAACCTCTCCCAGTCGAGAATTGCAAGCACCATGACTGCGATTGCCATGTAGTAGTTGACCCAGTAGAGCTTGCGTAGGGGAGGCCAGATGTTCGGGCGATGCTGGTAGTAGGTGTTGGAGAAGTCCGAGTAGCCCGTGCCACTCTTCCGGTCCGTGTAGTGGAAGACATCTGGAGAAACGGGAAGTTTGAATCGGGGTACATCTATCTATTCAAGAAGACGGGTCACTAGAATAGACAAGCGTCCCTGAAAGAACCAAAGGTCGCTAAAAGAAAGAGGAGGTAGTTGAAAGAAACACAGGCTTTTTCCAAGTTTCTAACCATAAAGTACTTCTTTTAAAATCTACAAAATGATGCATAACAGAGATTATTTGTCAAGCGGAACGAAAAATTTGACTGCTACTTTTGCACACATTTCTGCAACGAAAATGATTTCGATCGACTTGGAAAAAAACTTGCCCAAAACCAATTAGGATAGCACATGGGCCAACTATAAGAAACGTTGTTCTATATGAAAACCCAACATCGAAAGCAGAAAAATGAGATCCATCCACTAATTTTTGGCAGGAAAACTGGAGAGAAAATAAGTGCATAAAAGAAAACCTTTCTTCTCTTTGCGTAGATTGCCGAAGATGGTGTACTCCTTGAGTGGATCGAACGGCTTGCTGTCCGACTGCTTGAGTTGACTTTGGGAAGAAGCGGAGGAAGTAGAAGAAGATGACGATGAAGAGTGGGAAGAATATCTGGCAAGTCGCAGAGCGGTCACTCGGCCGCCGCCTCCTCCAACGCCCGATCGCACTAGACCGAACATCATGGAGTCATTCGAATTTCTCTACCTCAAATACATGAAAAATAAACGTCTAAATGTTTACAGACAACAAAATAAAGATAAAGAAACGTGCGAGAATTAAAGCGGAGAGAACGAAAAACGAGAAATAGCATTGCCTGACACAGAGAACTCATGTTGACCCATACTACACGAAATAAATTTCTAAACCACGGTTTATCAGCTCGTAGTTTGTAGGCAATGCCAGTTCCTGACGTGTATCACCGCCGCAATCGAGGATTGCTTTTTCGCTCGTCTATTTCATGTTTTTCTAAGGCCCACCAAAGAGTTGGACATAGTAAATGTCGTAGTGGCGGCTAGTTTGTGTCAGTTTATGTGCGTTCATACTTTTAAACATTAGCCATATTGATATATGTATGTATGTACATAGTATGTTATGTATTAGTAGATTAATGAAGTTGGTGAAGTTGCCACGGCTTTGTTTGAGCTATTCCTTTTGTCCTTTATATCTTATTTCTTTTTTTCTTTCTTGATTATCTTAGCCTGACTCAATTTTCACGCTCCCTCTCCGTTCCCTGTCTCCTCTTTCTTTCTTTCTTTCTCTCTCTCTCTCTCTCTCTCTCTCTCTCTCTCTTTCTCTTTCTCTCTCTCTCTTTCTCTCTCTCTCTTCCTTTCTCTAACTTCCAGTCTCATCTCTGGATCAGTGGCGCGGGCGGCCGAATGAGCAGGCGCGGCGGCAGCGGCCGCGTCGACTCTTCGCCCGTTTCGTCGTCCGGCGGCGGCAGGTCGCGGAACGGCTCCAGTCAGCGTCATAGGTAGAGAGAGAGAGAAATGCCCCGAAACGGCCTCGACTTATTCTACTGTCAAGCTCTATTCATTAGCCTATAATACAATCATTTAATCCAATTTAATTACTTTTTTCATGGACAAATCAATTCGGCAATGCTTGAAGTAAAACTCCAAATATTACGAGATTTTGGCTATGAGTATTTTCATTCATAATTTGGGCTTATCTATGTCAAATAATGCCAAATGCAAAATTGCTACCGAATCCATGTGAAAACAAGAGAACGTGACTACTGTTCATATTTGCCAATTTTTAGGTGTTCAACTAGAGAGTTGGGCCGTGTTTCTTCACGAGAGATTGGCGCCGGCGGCCGTGGTTCTTCTCGTGAGTTTGGCGCCGACGGAGAGCTGGCCGCCGCGGACGCCGACCGCCTCTCCTCCTTCTACAAGCAGCGCTTCGGTTCGCGCAGCCCGGAGGAGTACATGAATCTGCGGCTGCTGCACATTGACGACAAGATGCCACGCGAAAACGTCCGCAAGATTCTCGAGGAAGAGCTCAAGCCGTTTGGTCGCTCGGAAGTCAGTGTTTTTTCTATATAACTATTTTTTTAATTAAATACATCCTTCTACAGTTTGTACATTTCCTATATAAAAGTCTTGATGAATTCTACGGTATTCGCACTATCATGAGTATATATTTCGGTTTTCTGATCTGTTTCTGAAAATGTTTATTTCTTTTATTTTTTTACGCAGAACTTGCATATCTCCTCTACTCCCAAATGTTCAATTAATTTCTTTTGACCTGCATAACAGAGATAAAATATTCATGAAGCCATTCATCTCTAGTATATTACACTTTGTTATTAGTGATTATAAAAAAATATATTTAAATATTTATTGAGAAATGAATTATATAATCTAATATCTAAATATTTATCGATTGGCCAGATCAAAGTGATGAAGAACTCGACGACGGGCGAGCGACTGGTCTACGTCAACTTTCGCCGCCCGGACGCGGCGCGACGCGTGCGGCTCGAGCTGCGTGCGCGGCTGCAGAGACTGCTTGGGAGGAGACTCGTGATAGATCCGGCCGGAGTGGTCAGGGACAGGGACGGACGACTCACGGCAGACAGATTCTATCGAAACAAGGTGGAAAGCTCTCTCTCTCTCTCTCTCTCTCTCTCTCCTCTCTCTCCCGCTCTCTCTTCTTCTCTCTCTCTCCCTCCCCCTCTCTCTCCCTCTCCCTCTCCCTCCCTCTCTCTCTTCCTCTCTCTCTCTCTCTCTCTCTCTCTCTCTCTCTCTTTCTCTCTCTAGCACTACCTCTTCATTTTCTCCCCTCACCTGCATCTTTATTTCTCCATCTTCCGTCATCATTCCGTTGAATGTAAACTACGTGGCGATACCTTGTCGTAAATGTTAACAGACATGAAATTTAATGAGGAAAAGACAATGCTACTTTAACGGCTGATAGAGAGAGAGAGAGAGAGAGAGAGAGGAGAGAGAGAGAGATGAGAGAGAGAGAAAGAGAGAGAGAGAGAGATACGAGACGAAAAGGATTACATCGTCCTTATGACATTTTGGTAGCATTCTTTCTCTCCATGACATATCAATCAGAAGAATATTTCTATGTACATTATTAGCTGACACATAATAGACTACTGTAATCTTCCTCTTGAGAGTCCGGTAATGAGCTGGAATCTCCGCGAAGATGAGTCTGCTGCATCGCGAACGCTCTTCATTGGTAATCTCCCAGCCGACATTACCGAGACCGAAGTCAGTGTTCTTCTTCTTCTCCGAAACGAATCTTATTTTTTAACTAACTTATCAGTATGATGTTTTTGCTTTATCTTGTTAAAGTAATAGTAAATGTATATACGCATTTAATTGATTTTTTGTAGAATAATAAATGATTTAATATTATTAAATTAATAATCGATTGTGTGCCCTCTCAAAGGTTCGCGACGTCCTTGAGAGGCATGGCCGCCTTGATGACATTGACATCAAGCGACCGGTTGACACCAACGCCGCCTACGCCTTCGTCATGTTCCAGGCATACTGTTCCACTAATTAAATTTTCCTTTTATCCTTTTATTTCTTTTTTTTTATTCTATTAAAACACCATGAAAGTGTCTACTTACACAACTCACAACCAATTCTCATTCTTGATCTATTGCTCCTCATGAAGTTGTGCTTACTTTTCTCGCGCTTATCGAAAGGTATAACATTTCTTCTTTTATTTCTCTTTACTTTCCTCGTTTTCAGACAATGTTTATCTGGCTCTCCTCCTCCTCATTCATGATTATGTTCCTCTTCACTTTCACATGACAGAATTGTCGTAGTAGCGAGCAATCATTTTTTATTGCGATTCCGACGTTGTTCGCTTAATTTCATTCTTTCATCGTACTCTCTCCCTGTGTTCGTCTCTCTCTCCTTCTCTCTTTCTCTCTCGTTATCTCTCTATCCCACTCTTTCTCAATCTCTCTCTTCATCTCTCTATCCCTCTATCCTTATCTCGTCTTTTTTTGCCCTTCCACACGTGACTCGTCACTTTAGACACAGTGGCTGTCTTCTCTCTCTCTCCCCCTCTCTCTCTCCCCCTCTTTCTCTTTATTTCTAGTTCTCTCCCATCTCTCTTTCTTCCTCTTTTTTCTCTCTCTCTCTCTCTCGCTCCCTCTCTATCTCTCTCTTTGATGATAAGCTGGCATTCATGTCATGTTTGTTAGTTGTGCCCTCCCCTGCCAGAAGCCCCCGTAGACTACAGTTGCTATCGTAGCAGTCATCTTTTTTTACCGTTGCATATCAACTAGTTTTCCCTGATGTTCACCTTGTTAATGTTATTATTTCTTTCCCATTGCCTGTCTATGTTTTTCTTTCGCCCTCTCTAATATCTTTCCTCTCTCTATATGCTCTTTTCGCTCTTTGTTCACTCTTTACTCTCTCTCTCTCTCTCTCTCTCTCTCTTCCTCTCTCTCTCTTCCTTTCTCTCTCTCTCTCTCTCTCTCTTCCCTTTAGACCATGGAGCAAGCTCGTTCTGCGAAAGAAGCCGAGCACAACACTCCGATCCGGCCATCAACACGTCGATGCAAGATTGGATACGGCAAGAGTCAGGTTAAAAAGAAATCCACATTCTTTTAATGTATGTATTTTCTTTATTACAAGTTTTTATTTATCTCTTAAATATTGCTTTAATGTATGTATTCAAAAATTTTCACTATTGTCATCAATCTATTTTCTATAAATGTTAGACTCCCTACAAATGGGGGGGGGGATGGTAAAGTGGACCTTTCGAGGACCGAAAAAAACTCCATGCCTAATGACAAACGAATGATTCTCTCAGGTTTCTCGTCGTCTCTGGGTCGGCGGTCTTGGCCTGTGGACCAACGAGGACATGCTCACGAAGGAGTTCGATCGATACGGTCTCATCGATAGACTCGACTACGAATCGGGTACGGTATCAGGAGGAAGATTGTGAGAGAGAAAGAGAGAGAGAGGGAAAGAGAGAGAGAGAGAGAGAGAAGGAGAGAGAAGGAGAGAGAGAGGAGAAAGAGAGAGAGGTAACGAGAGAAAGAGAGAGAGAGAAAGCTGTAGGTAATTGTTTCTGCCTTTATTTAGTTGTTACGTCAGTTTTAGCAAAGTTATTGACCAATATAATGAAGACATTCTCAGGAGCTGAATACGCGTATATCCGCTTCGCCGAGCAGCAGGCAGCCATGGATGCGTGCGAGGCACTCAATCACTTCCCTCTCGGCGGCAAGCAACGCTGCATTCTCGTCGACTTTGCAAAGTTTGCTTTATTTACTTATTTATTAATTATGTTATGTATTTATTTATTTATTCACCTATTAATTAATTAATTAATGTATTTATTTTGAAGCGTTTTTTTAAATTTCTCTTTTAAAAAATTTACATTGTAATGCTCGTGATCAGCGAGCTCCACGCCCTGTTCAGAGACATTGTCGTGACGCCGCCGCCACGGCGCGATTCGCGCGAGTCGCGCGATTCTCGCAAGCGACGCGCGACTTCGTCGTCGCAGCACGAAGAGGAGGAGGAGAGCCACCACCGCGACATCGCGTCGTCGCCTCCCGCGCCACCGTCGCCGCCCTTTCCACCAGTCGGCAGCAGCAGTAGCGGCAGCGCCCGTCGACGACACCACTCACCCGCACCATCCACACCCAGAGATCAGAGGCATTCGTCGCCCACGTCGCGGCACTCGACGCACCAGCACCACTCGCCGCGAGACACCACAATTCCGGTGTCGCCCGAAGACTTCTCGGACGGCGTCATCGATAGCGAGCGGCGAATGCACGCGCTCCTCGCATGCACGTGGATCGGAGTGGTGGGATTTCGTTATTCAAATTGTATTTTAACTTTTTTATCTTTTGAGTTATTCATTTTCTCCCACTCACTCTCTCACTCTCTCACTCTCTCTTACTCACTGTCTAACACGCTCTCTCACTCTTTCTCTCACTCTCTCTCTCATTCTCTCTTTCTCTCACTCACTCCCTCTTTCTCTGATCCCTCTCCCTCGCCTAGATATCCCTAAAGAAAACGTCGCACGGCATTCACGTCTTCCGTGTGGACGGCAGTGAGCGACTACTTCAGCTGGAGATGCGAGACGAGGATGGTCTCGCGCTTCCACTCGCCATCAATCAGAGGTTATCTCTCTCTCTACCTCTTTTTCTCTCCCCGTTCTCTGTCTCTCTCTCTCTCTTCTCTCTCACCCTTTCTCCTACATTTCCTCTCTCTCTCTTCTTCAGGGTGAGCATGTCGCGGCAGGAGAGCCTGATGGCGCGTATCATGGAGAGCGAACCGCGCAGCCGGGCCGTGATGTTGGCGGCTGCCCGGCAGACGGACGACATCCGGCCACTCGTGCGGTATCTACTTGAGAAGGACGGCGCAGGTGAGGAGGAGGGCAGCTCGATTACTGTATCTCATTGGGCCTTTTAATAGGGACTACTGTAATCTCTTAGTGGGTATTACTGTTATCTCTATTCTGCTATGCGATAATTATCAAATAATAAACACAAGCACCGTGCCTCAGTTTTTTTTCAGCTTGTTCATAGTATTAATTGCGGACATGTCACCTTTCTAGTTTTCCCCTTTTTAAAGTGTTTGAACGATATTATAGTCCTGTACGATTTTTATATGGATATAAATTGCATTCTCCTAATTCTCTCGCTGTCTTTCAGGTGTGATCCCGCTGTCCACGGCGACTCTCTACGTCTTCCCGTTCTGCCCCGCCTCTGCTGAGATTGTGCGCGTTTTCGCGCCGCAGATACGCGTTTTCCGCGATGGCTGCCGCCTTCTACTCTTTGTGCTACTCCAGAATGCCGCCGCTACGCCCGCCACGCCCACCGACATGGCCAGCAACCATGCCGCCGTCGTGTCCAAGTCATCGACATCTCTCTAGTCCCTCTCCCCCCCTTCCTCCTCGCCTTCTCCTTACAGACCCCTAAAAGCTACCGTACTTCTAAGGCCTCTCAAGGCCCCCCAGGCACAAGAATCTAGTGGAACTCCCCCTGGAGGCCCAATCATACTTTCTTATTGCAGTAAGAACAACCATTTATTCGACTACGACTGATTCATCGTCCTTCACATCTATTCAAATTACAATATGCTACTCTCTCCCTTATCTGCTAGTCCTGCCTAGACCCGGTTTCTAATCATTTGCCCTCTCCTCCACGTCTCCTCGACCTGTTCAATCCCCTCCCCCCACTCTTGCCTCTCTTGCCTTGTCCCAAGTCGTAGCCCCGGTATTCTCTGTCTACTTCAACATGAGCACAGTCAGCCGTCGATACCGTATTCATACCGTACTCCTCAGCGCTACTTCAGTGTTTCTACGCTGCTCTATTCTACAGTATTCTCTGGCTAGAGCGCCGGGTGTTGCTTCTTTGTACGTCAGAGAGCAACAAAAGTGCTCAAAATTGCGGAATTCAGTCATCGTCTCTCAACTTTATTCAGTTACTCTTTACGCCCCTTAGCGGCGCGTCGGTAAATTTGCTTCTTTTTTCTTCTTGGAATTACAGCTTTGCTAAGTCCTTGCTAACAACAATTGCTATATCTCTCTGACCTCATAATTCTCAACTTTCTCTTCTTTATTCCTTCTCCTTTGCTATCGGCGTCTGCACCCTCTCTCTTACTATACTCTCTCTCTAAGCCTTTCCTAAATAGAGCTCCTCCACCGTCTTCATTGCCTACAGTACTTCGAATGCTCCTCTGCTCCTCTGCTACATCTTCAAATCTGTGCCTTACAATCTTCCGAGGGTGAACGAAGAGATGTTCTCCTCGTGTCTACCTACTCTCCTTTATCGCGCAATTCTACCATGTCCTAGCTGCCCCCCTCCCCCTTCCTGACTACTGTAGCCACCAGACTACTGTACTTCTGGAGTTGAACAACAAATTTACACACACAAATACTACATACATGTGCCATGCTCTAATAACCGGTCAGTTTAATATTATTTCGCAGAGTGAGAAAAATGCTGACTAGAAAAGACTTCCGTACTATATATTCAATGTTTCAAATATATATATATATATATTACACATAAAAATATATATTTTTTATTACTATTTTACATTGTTGTAAATATCACATGGAATAAAGAGTTCTTATCTGATGGAGAGCTAAACTGCCAGGCAAAGAAAAAGAGACACTACGCAGACTCGATATGAAGCGACAAATCATCAGCAGGGGAACGAATTTATAGACAAATAACACACAAAACATTCGCGTGCAAGTCTGATTACAAGGAACTAGTTGTGCATTATGTAACTCGATTAGAAAAATCCCTGGAGATTTTGTGAGTGGTGCAGATGCCAAGAATTTTTATAACTATTAATTATTATGAGCCAGACAGAGAATTGTAATGTGAGCGTCGGCTAACAATGAGACGAATTGCATATTGTTGTGGAGAGAGAAAAGACATTCACAGACGCCGACAGCTGTTGGCTGTAGCTGATATTTGTTAGCATCATAGTGGAATTCTCTCTAACCTCGTAGGCTTCTCTTCAATCATCCTCTCCACTTTTTTCTCTTACTTTTTTTTCTTTATTTCTTTTTCCTCTCTATCTTTCGTTGTCTCTTCTCATCTCTTGATTACCCTCTTTCACTCTCTCTCTCTTTCTCTCTCTCTCTATTTCTCTCTCTCCCTCTCCCTCTCCCTTTCTCTTTTTCTCTCTCTCCCCCCCCCCCTCTCTCTCTCTCTCTCTCTCTCTCTCTTTCTCTCTGTGTGCCCCCTACTCCGATGATCTCCTCCACTCTCCACCGCATCAAGCAGCTCCAATATCTTCTCCGAATGATCTGTTTTTCCGCCAAGTCAGTTTATGCGCGTAAATCCAACCTTGTTCCTTACACAAATAAACATTCCTTTACCTCTCCTGTTCTCGTTGTTACAAGGAGACATTTGAAAACACGGCATAGATTGTCGCAGTCTTCTAACTTTAGGGAAAGGTAAATACCATCTCATATTTATTGCCGTTTTGCTTGGATTCTTTAATTATCTCCTACTTCATTCTCTCTGCTTCTCTGTCGTCTTCTTTCTTTCTCTATTGTCTATTTCCTCTCTCCCTCTCTTTCTCTCTCTCTCTCTTACTTCTTACAATTTGAACTCTTTTTCTATTGCCGTTATGCGTGTTCGTGTATTTTGGCAGTACTCGTTTACTCCTTGCCAGCTTCGAGGGCCTTAATACGGAAGTTATTTTAAAGGCGGCTTGGCTCTTTTATAATAGCTATAATTGTGGCAAGTGCCATGGCGGCACCTGGCTTGACATATTATTATTATTTATTATCATTCGTTTCAAATGGCACAAAGAAACAAGCAAAGAGAGAGAGAGAGAGACAGAGACAGAGAGAAAGATACGTACAATCGCGACTCTTAAAGGCACACGAATCAGGAAGGAAGTAAAGAAACAGAAAAATCTATTTATTTTCACGCTTGCACATATTTCTTCTTTATTCTAAATTTAACCAGAAAGTGGAAGGAAGAAAATAACCCACGAAAGCACAAGGTAGAAAGTCTCTTAGAAAGAGGAGAAAAGAGAGAGGGAGAGAGAGGAAAGGGAGAGAGAGAAAGTCGAGGAGAGACAGAGTAAGAGGAGAAAGAGAACGAGAGAGAGAGAGAGAGAAAGAGAGAAAGTTGTCAGGCGACATTGAGGAATATGATGGTCTTGAGCTCGCGACAGGTGCAGCAATCTGGCTGACAAGCTCAGTTCTAACACTTCATACCGAGAGCATCTTCATGGCTCTTTGCAACTTTAGAAGAGTCGGAAGCGGAGAAAGGTGAGAGAAAAAAGAAAGAGAAAAGAACGTACTACGCAGAGAGAGAGAGAGAGAAAAGGAAGAAAGAAAAAGAGGGAACCCGAAAAGAAGGAAAATGAAGAAAATCAAGGTGGGCGGTTGCTAACTTTTGAATGGAATCAACAAAAGAGAAATACAGAAACGCAGTATGACAAAAAGAAGCTAGTTTACTCTTTTATTTCTTTAAATAAATTTGAGGACCACCCCTTCGTTATATGTACATATGAATGTTTTCGTTGTCACAGGTGAGAAGAGAGAAAGTGCCTATCATGTAAACATCTCGAGAATCCCCTGCGGGCTCCTTTAAGGCGGAAGTAGCTTTCTTTGACTGCCTAACAAATTAAAGGCAGAAAGTGAAGAATGAGAGAGAATGGGAGGGAGAGAGTGTAAGGGAGGGAGAGGGAGCGACAGAGAGATGGAGGTAGAGAGAGATTGAAGAGAGTCAGAGAGAAACGAGAATAAAACTTACAAGTTGAAGGGGCTTAATTATGCAAATTGACACATCATCCAAGAGTCTCAGAGATTGGCGTGAATTTGCAATTGGGAATAATTAAGTGTATGCGAGGGAGTAGGAAGTGCTGAGAGGAAGAGAGCAAGAATCGGTGGAGGAGCCAGAGAGAGAGAGAGAGAGAGAGAGAGAGAGAGAGGGTGAGAGAGGTGAGAGAGTAAGAGGAATGGATTTAGGTTTAGGGAGGCGAAATAAGTAAGAAAGGGGCTCAGAATGACGTGGATGGCCTTGGCTGGTTGCTTCTGGACGTTGGTGATGATGAGAAGGTGTAGGGAGATGAGAAGGTAGAGGAGGAGGAGGACGAGGGCATCGAACCCTTCCGATTCTGATTCCCAGGGCAGGGAGACAGCGTCGCCGGCGACCGTGCAGAGGGAGGGGCCGTCTGAAATGTTCATTGTAAACATCACTTATCAATCTTTATTCGCATAGAATAAATCTGGTTTCATTTAATTATATGCTGATTGATTGAAATTATTACAAAGGATTGCTCTTCATAGAGTTTTTGTCCGACTCAGCAACGATAATTGTACAGAGGATCATTAAGATAATCAAGCGTAAATTTATAATAATTTCAAGTTACTTGTGAACATTTGAGATACATATACATATATTTTTTAATTAACCTTAGCCGACGAGAACCGACCGTTCTGGTCGGCGACTTGCGATGAGAATGAGGAGACGAACTGAGTGCGAGTGCCACCCTTCTCGAGGCTCGTGTCACCTGACAACGATAAAGAATTTTTTTCAGTATATTTGTATTAGTATAATTTTGAATTTTAAAAATTATTTGCCATTAATTTGTTATACTCTTCAAATCTGAGCATAATTTGTAATCTTATTCAAATGTTTATATCTGTATAGAAACTCACTCTTTTTTTGTCACTAACAAGCAGGAGAAAAGACATGGAGTTTGAGGAATATCGAGAGTAAATGAAGGTGAGGAAGAAGAATAAAGCATTAGCCGGAGAGAAAGAAAGAAATATTAAAACGAGACAGAGAGAAAGACTATTTATTTACTTTGCACAAAGGCATTATAGTTTAGGCATTGGCAATAATATCCTGCCTTCTCTGCTCCAAATGCCTTCGGCGGGAATATAAACTCTTTTTGTTCCCATTTTGTTTTGTCATCCGTCTGCAAAATATCTCCAATTTTCCAGGATCTAATGCACGCGGAGTGCTTGTTTTTCTTTTCTTTTCCACTGTTGCCTCCGTCTGTTTTGATATCCCTCTGAATCCGCCGCAGCTTTGATATCCCTTTAAGCTCGGCTTTATGCCCCCCTCGTGCTTCGTTGTGAGACAATCGACTGCTGCGAAATGTGAAATTAGAAACTGCTGTTGCTGTAACTTCGACCGCATCTCTCTTTCTATCTCTATCTCTCTCTCTCTCTCTCTCTCTCTCTCTCTCTATAAGCTGCTGCTGAGATCTTCTCTGCTTCAACAAGATAGGTTGGAATCCCTTGAACGAATTGCGTAGAGAGACAGAGAAAGGAGTAAGGAATTGTTGTCAGCTCATCATCCAGAGATATGGGATTTCGGAATCACTTTTTGTAGCACCGGAGGGCACGAGGAGAAATTAAGAGACAACGGGCGAGATGTGCAGGATACTACGAAAACAGAGAGATCATTAGAATCAGGATGAGGTAGAGAGAGAGAGAAAGAAAGAGAGAGAAGAGAAGGAGAAGGAGATAGAGAGAGAAGAGAAAGAGAGAGGGAAAGAGAGAAAGAAGAGAGAGGGAGAGAGAGAGAGCAGAGAAAAGTAGACAGCAAGGCTAGAGTAACCGAATGCCACGACAGTGCTCTCACACGGTGGATGGCCACTGCTGGGAGCTGCTACTGCAGAGAGGGAACACTCGGTCTCAAATTAGTCTCCCGTATCCATCCACCCCCCCCCCCTCCCCCTAAACCACGCCCGCGCCACCAACGAAATAATCGTCTCCACCACCACTTTTCGCTCTCCGGAGCTCGCTTTCAAATCTCATGATGCGAAACACACAATTGCTACATTTGGTGGGAGGGCTAAGAGGATTTAGAGAGAGAGAGAGAGAAAGAGAGAGAGAGAGAGAGAGAGAAAGAGAGAGAGAGAGAGAGAGAGAGAGAGAGAGAGAGAGAGAGGAGAGAGAGATGAAAGAAGCAGAAGATTAAGAGAGCCACAAAAAGACTCGACAAAGACCAGAAGAGTGCACCGAAGAGAACAAAACTCGAAAACCGGAACGAGCAGAAATTCGAATGGCTCCCATTTGGCTCCATCAACACACAGACGTTTTGCTTATACTGCCCAAGCAGCAGATGTTGAATGCTTCCACGCAATTTGGAGGGCATAAACAAAGGAATGGCTTAGGAACGGGCAGAAAGAAAGAGAGATAGAGAAAGAGAGAGAAAGAGAGAGAGAGAGAGAGGGGGAGAGAGAACGGAGACAGAGGGAGAGAGAGAGGTGAGAGAAGCGAGAAGAGCAGATGTATAAACTGACGAAAAGTGTTCGGCTCTTGCGCCCAGTTCGAGGTCGAGTTGAACTCTGCGAAGTGCTTGCTGAACAGCTGACGGCGTGCGCCTGCGAAATTAAATGAAACTTTTAAAATTAAAAATTAAAATACCATATTAATAAAAAAATAATTTCTGTCTGTAAGGAACTTTAAAAAAGGATAATACTAGAAAAATATGTGAGGCTGCATTCTTTATTTCTACCCTTTTGCAAACAAAATTAAAGAGATGTGCATTGAAGCGTTCTTTTTCTATCTATCTTTATATTTGGAGAAATAGAAAACGATTGCAGAACCACCCGTTCAGTTTCTGTAATTTTTCAAATTTGAAATAACATTTCCTTATTTCTATGTAGACAAATTTTTCGCTACATTCTTGCTGTGAAGACTACACTCTTCAAGATACGATATATAAATAGGCGCGTGAATAACAATTGCTGCGCAGTCACGCGTAAGCGTCTATTTGTTCTGAAGAAGAAGAAGAAGAAAAGAGAAAAAAACGAGAATGAAAACAGATCTCTCAGCTGACCGTCTCGACTTCGGTAGCCGGACGAGGGATGGAAGGGCGAGGACTGCTTGCTGCCCATGTCGTAGTATCTTTCCCTCTCTGTTTCTTTCCCTCTCTGTTTCTGTTTTCTCTCTCGCTCTCTTTTCTTCTTCTTCTCTGCGTCTCCTTCTTTCTCTTCCAGTGACGCTCACGACGTCCACGTACGTGTTGTATAGGGATGGCGTGCAAGGTGCTCTCCTCTCTCTCTCTCGCTCGCTCCTTCAGATATCCATGGAAAGGAGGACGAGAGCGTAGGCATTACATGGAAAGGTTTGTTGCGGAGAGGAACGGTTCGCGCCATCTCTCTCTCTCTCTCTTGCGCGCTCTCTCTCTCTCTCCCCTCTGTATTTATCTCTTTCTCTCTCCTCTCTCTCTCTCTTCCGTTGACGCCTAGCCCCACATTATGTAGCTTGGGGCGCCATGCCTTGTAAACAATGCTGTTCGTGTTCAGAAAACCAATGTAACAGAGCGTGGACACGATAGCGAAATAAAGCGATAAAAAGCAGTGATAATGAGAAGAAAATAAAAGAGACACAACTCCACAAATCATGGTTAAGATGAAGAGAGGAGGAAAATCCGAAGAAAAAAAAAGATGTTCTAATCTACAATTTGCTTATGCTTAGAAGGAAATGCAATTGTGCCTATGGCAAATGTACATATGCCAAGAGTAGAGCCACATTATAGTGCAGCACTTTTAGTTATTTGCTTATCTCGTTAAACATATGCTGTCTACATAAATAAAAGATAACGCGCTAACATATGGGACGGATATATAGTGTGTTTGTTTGAGAAGAGTAATCGACGACGGTGGGAAAGTAGGGACGGCGGTGGCGCAGAAAGAGAGAGAGAGAGAGAGAGAGAGAGAAGGAGGGACAGAGAGAAAGAGAAAGAGAGAGAGAGAGAGAGAGAGAGAAAGAGAGAGAGGAGGGAATAGAAGGCGAGGATGGGGATGCTGATGTTGATTATGATGAGCAACTGAATGAGAATGGCCAGGAGGCGGCTTCAGTGGAGGCGGAGGAGTTGTGTCGTGGAGAGGTGGACGAAGCGGGCGGAGAAGGTGGAATATGAGAAGGATGAGAGGGAGGGAGAGGGAGATATGAGAGAAGAGAGAGAGAGAGAGAGAGAGAGATAGAAGAAGGATAGGAAATGGGAGAGAGATGAAGAAAGAGAGATGAAGAAAGAGAGAGGGAGAGAGAGAGAGAAAGAGAAGGATCGGAAGACGGAGAGAGAGATGAAGAGAGAGAGAGAGATGAAGAGAGATAGAGAGAGAGAGAGCAAAGAGAGATGGCGGCTAGGAAATCATGAGCGTAAGAATGCGACATCTTGTCGGGCTGCTTGCCGCCGCCGCCGAGTGATTTGTACTGACACCCATGGAGCAGGTGACTTTTCCTAGCTATCTCTTTCTCTCTTTCTCTCCTTACTCTCTCTATCTTCTCTATCTCTTCGCTCTCTCTTTCTTCGCTCTCTCTCTCTCTCTCTCTTTCCCACTCTCTCTCTCTCTCTCTCTGTCACTCATGCCCTCAAGGCCAAATCTTGTTTGTTTCTCACTCCAGACATCAACAAGAAAGCATTGCTTGCCAGATCACAGAGTGATTAGAGAGGGGAAGCATTGAGACAGACAATAAAAAAGATGTCTAGGGTTGAGAGAAGATGGCTGACGAGCGAGAGATAGAGAGAGAGATAGTGAGAAGGAATGATAGAGAGAGAGTGAGAGATTGAGAGATAAAGAGAAAGATTTGGTCATCAGACATCCTCAGAGTACAAAAGGGCGTGCATCCCATCGGGTACGTGTACTCTGGTCTACGGAGTGCACGGCGGAGGCATCTTCCATTGGGGAGAAGCTCGAGCTGCCACCGGAAGAGCACAGCTGTCCTTGTCGGCCATGCGGAAAGATAAGTGGATAATATGTGTCACTTTCTTTTATCTACTCATATTCATCTTTTTTCTCTATATGTCTCTCTGCTCTCTTAATATCTTGCTCTCTCTCTCACTCACTCTCCCTCTCTCTGTCTCTTATTTTCTCTCTCTCCACTCCCCACACTCCTTACGACATCGGAGCACATCCACATGTCATTCATCGTTCCCGCTTTGGAGGATTGTGCAAATTAATCACATTATCCATCTATCTTTCTCTCTCTCTCACCCTCTCTTTCCCTCGTTCTCTCCTTATGCAGCTTGTATGCTTTGAAACTGGCTCAGAACGTCCTGTTGAAATTTGGAAATGTTCTTTAATCAATTAAAAAAGTGATCGATAGATATGAATGTGAACAGAAAGCCTAGAATTTCATGAGCGGTGAGCAATGGAGGATATTGCACACTCAATGTTATGACAATTTCAAAGCAAAAACATAGTATGAAGAAATAAAGATAAAACAGGCTTTAAAAAAATGCCAATACATTCTATATTACTTAACAATTTGAGCATCGGTAAACAGAGTAAAAAAATAAAAATAAAAAATAGCTTCCGTAGAATTGTATACATATTCTCGAGCGGTTGCTTACCCGGTGGGAGAAAACTTGTGAGCACGCTCAAAAGAGAAATATTTCAAAAGCTAAATAGATTATTAGGAGAGAAAAAAAGGGGTGGAGCCGGAATTGAGGGGAGACGGAGACGGAGAGAAGAGAGAGAGAGAGAGAGTGAGAGAGAGAGAGCGAAAGAGTTAGAAAAAGGTGTGAAGGGGTAGGAGAGAGTCAGAGAAAAAAAACTGGCAAGATGGATGGAGCAAAAGATAGAGAGAGAGATAGAGAGAGAGAGAGAGAGAGAGAGAGAGAGACAGAGAGAACACTGAAAATGCATAAAGTAAAACGAGAAAGATACATTTGTGAACGAGACAACCACTTGGTGTCATTCAACACCAAAAAAAGTGTTGTATATGAGCAAAGTGAGCATTGGAAAAGGAACACTTTACGCTATAAGCGTAAAATCTCCCCCTGGTTGATCGATTTAAAAAAGCAAATTCTAATCTTGAGTTTTTCATATCCGACTAACAATAAGATCATCAAAGAAAAGAGATTCTGAAAGGAGACAGATGCATTAATATTAATGCTCTGGGCGATGGATTTTGTTTTGCCATTTAAATCTACGATAATTGGACAAAAAAAACGGACGTCGGGGTATGTATGGCCCCCGCTACCAGGCAGGGTCTGCGAAGGAGACCTCTTTTCATGCTCAGCCTCCCGGCATCGCGAGGACGCATTCTATCGTTAGAAAGACCAGCGGATTCTGCGTCGTACCCTGGAATAAAATGGCGGATTAAAGTTAACTTGCTCTGACATAAAACCATGTACATAAAACCAGCAAGTTTTGAATATTTGGACACCTCCCAATTTGGCAACATCCTGGGTTTTTAAAACCAGAAGAGGATTGACTGCTGATCTCACAGGATTACAAGATCAGAAATAACAAGTGAGTCAAAATGATGCGTTCCGTCTCTTTTATGCTGATTATTATTCCTCTCCATACTTTTGCCTTCTCTCTCTATCTCTCGCATGTTTTGCCTTCTCCCTCTCCTTTCATCTCTCTCTCTCTCTCTCCCTCTCTCTCTCTCTCTCTCTCTCTCTCTCTCTCTCTCTTAACTGACCGCCGTCCATTGGCCGTTGTTGTTACATGTCGCGACCGCTGTTGCATTCTGCTGCATGACTGAGAAGAATTGATTGTTGATTCGGATGGCAGCCTGGAGGTCAAGGCCAGGGACAGGTGGCTGCCTGAAGGAGAAGTGCACGTTTTACTAAAAGAATCTTCCATAAATTACTCTCTTACTTGCCATATATGTAACTTGGAGCACGGAACCTATTCCACGACGTTATATAGATCGAGAAAGAAAGAAAAAAAAATACTCTCTACTATGGAAGAGGTTAACACGAGAGCAAAAGTGAAGGGCAAGAAAATGATCTACGGTGCATTTGGCTAGCTGGACCCGATTGAAAAGAATAAAGGGCACAAATTAGTATTATGTAACAGAGATCAAGCATGACGGGACGTGGAAAGCTATCAATAATAATCGTGAGTAGGAAATTGGTGGTATTTTAGAGAGAGGGAGAGAGAAAAAGAGAGAGCGAGAGAGAGAGAGAAAGAGAAAGCGAGAGAAAGAGAGAAGAGCGCGAGATTATTCTGGAAGCAGAATTTTGATGGAGAAAAGAGAGAAAAAGAAAAAATATAACGCACGTGCAGAAAATTGTGGCCGTCCTTCTGCATGTGTTGCTGTCGAAGGTGAACGTCGCTGTGCCTGTTGCGAGCGTTGTGCCGGACGTTGGAGCCTGTGTTAGGGGAGGGCAGCAACCTGAGAGACAGAGACAGAGAGAGAGAGAGAGAAAGAGAGAACAAGTGAGGAAGAGAGAGGGTGTAAGAAAGAGGTAGAGAAAGAGAGAGAGAGAGCGAGAGAGAGAGAGAGAGAAAGAAAGAGAAAGAGTGAGAGATAGGAAGGCATCACGAGGAATTAGCTATTCACCGGTTGGGACGGCCGTTGTAGTCGTCGTTGTCGTTGATGTCGTTGACGCTGAAGGAAATAAAGATATTTAGCTTTAAAAATTATTTTTGATCGTTTTTTTCTCTTCTTTAATTGATTGATTTCTGTATGCATTAAGACGGCTCTGCATGGACCCTCTAAAATCCTCAGCAGGTGAAAACGACATACAAATGTATGTAAGACGAGAGACGCTGACAGTAAATTACGGCAGATTTTTTTAAAGTTTTATATAAAAAAACTGCGAGATGTGCTACAGTAGCCGACATCTAGATTAAGATTGAACCTGGGGAAGGCGTCGTTGTCGACTGCGTTGGGACGCACGACGCGACGACCGAGCACGATATGAGCTGAATTATAATGTGCATTAAAGTGAGCTGAATTATAGTGTGCATTAAAATGAGCTGAATTATAGTGTGCATTAATATGAGATGATTTATAGTGTGTTTTATGAGAAAAAAAAACAAGTAACAAAGGTAGCAGAACATTGCCAGTGTGTCTAATGCTTAATAAGAGATAATTTTTCTGCGGATTATATATTTAGCAAAAAAATTTTTGTTAAAATACTTCCATAAATAATAGCTGGTAAACTGACGATCGTGAGAGTCGTGTGGCATAAGGGACGCGAGATCATGGATGCGCTTTGCTAGTTGGTCGCGATGACACGGCTGGAGATGTCGCAACTTGGCCAGACTTGACAGTTCTCTCCCCTCGAGCCGGTCAACAAGAGAACTAACAGGCCCTACGGGTATTCTCTCTCTCTCTTTCTCTCTCTCTCTCTCTTTCTCTCTCTCTCTCTCTTTCTCTCTCTCTCTCTCTCTCCTAAACTCTCCCGAGCCTGCCTACCAGAGGAGATTCTACAACAAAATACTTTGAAGACTCACAAAGGGATAAGCCACTAATTACAGAAACAGGGAAAGGTGAGAGACGCAGACAGCGAGAGGGAGAGAGAGAAAGTGAGATAAGGGAAAGGAATGGGGATTCCTGAGATTATCTCTGGAAGAGAGTACTGATGAGGGAGGAAAGTAAGAGTGAGACCATGAGAGATAAAGGAGGGAGTTTGAGAGAGTGAAAGCAAGAGAGGAAGAAAGATGGAGAATGGGGTGGAAGAGAAAAGATATATTGAAAGAGCTGCGAGGGTAGGGAGCGAAATAAAGACGAGTTGTCCTCCTTGCCATCCGGTAATTCTCTGAGAACAACAGGAGATTCCTGACGGATAAACAAGGGAAAGAAAGCGGAAAAATAGCGCGAGATTAATCGAATGAGAGTGGGATAACAAACAATAAAGGAGAGAAACAGAGATTGAGAACGAGGTTGAAGATAGGAAGAGAGTGAGAGGGAACGAAAGAGAGAGAAATAAAAAGAGAGAGAGAGAGAGAGCCAAAGAGGGGGAAAGGGAGATAGAGTAAGAGAGAAAATCCGTTGTTTGGAGCCTTAGAGAGTTGCAATAAAGTTGAGAAGGCGACAGGTATGACTATCGGAATTGAAAGTATCCTAGACGGAAACAGTCTAATCCTGACTTGCACAGAAAGAGTGGGCTTTCTTGTGTCCGGTACTCTAGGGAAAACTGCATGCATACAAGTGTATGTACATATGTACATATTTTTACATACTTATTTATGTACATACATACATGTGTTTACATAGTGAATGGCATGCGGCGGCGTGTATCAAATATCGAATAAAGGTACTAAAAGTTTCAAATACTATCTTGGCTGCTGTCATTAATATCTAGATATCTTTGCCTCTTTCGAATGTGTACATTCCCGTTCTGTTTCTCTCACCCTTCTTCTAATGTTATCTTGCACTGCTCGTAAGATAAATATAGTATATTTGTACTATTTGTTCGCATAGTGAACGACATGCGTTTCCGCTTATCAAATGTCAATAAAAGTTCTAAAAGTTTAAATGCACTTTCAACGATCAAATATCAACAAAGTAAAAAGAAAGTTCATTGAGTTTGTGTAGCGAAGAAATGCTGGAATAATTTTTAGAGAAATAAAGGAGGAGGGAATGCTTCGCCTTTCTCATTCACCTCGTCTTCACACTTCGCGAGCGGTCGACGCGAGGAAAGGAAAGGAGATAGAGAATGCCGTCCATGAGAGGCCGAGTCGAAGGAAGAGCGGAGCCAAAGCGGCGGCGCCGAAGGAGACGAAGCGCAAGAAGAAGAGCCGGAGCACAAAGGAGGACGGAGACGGAGCCAAAGGAGTCGCTCGAGAAAAGCCGGATTCGGGAAAGAAGAAGCGCAAGACGAAGGAAGATGGAGTCGGGTCCAAGGAATCGACTGAGAAGTCTGAGTCGAAACCGGAGTCGAAAGAGAAGAAGAAGTGTCGGACGAAGAGCAGTGCGGAGGAAGGAGACGGAACCAAAGGAGTCGTTGAGAAGCGGAGTCGAGAAAAGCCGGATTCCGGAAAGAAGAAGCGGAAGACGAAGGAGGACGGAGAGGAGTCCAAGGAGTCGACTGAAAAACCGGAGCCGAAGCCAGAGTCGAAAGAGAAGAGGAAGAAGTGCCGTACGAAGAGCAGTGCGGAGGACGGGGACAGAGCCAAAGTGGTGACTGAGAAGCCGAACCGAGAAAAAACAGAGTCGACGAAAAAGAAGGCGAAGAGCCGGACGAGGAGCACTACGGATGAAGTAGAGCCGCCCAAGGGATCGGCCGAGAAGTTGGAGGCGAAACCGGAGTCAAAGAAGAAGCGCAAGAATAAGGAAGAAGGAGAGGAGTCCAAAGGGTCGGCTGAGAAGCCGGAGTCGAAAATGAAGCGCAAGAATAAGGAGGAAGGAGAGGCGGCCAAGGGATCCGCTGAGAAGGTGGAGTCGAAACCGGAGTCGAAGAAGAAGAAAAAGAGTCGGATGGATGAAGGAGAGACGGCCAAGGGAGAGGCGAAGAAGCCTGCGAAGAGCAGTCAGAAGAGCCGACGGAAGGGCAAGGCAGAGGACGGCAATTTCACTCCCGAAGAGCAGAGAGAGTACTCGGCTGTTAGTATTAGTATATTTTAATGTAAAATTTTTAAAAAAAATGTCATTTTGAGATATTTTACAAATACATCTAATTTTTAAATAAACAAAATCACGTCGTTTAGATGTGGTTTAATTATAATAGTCTTTATTATTATATTACTTTTGGAAATATATAAATGCCATGTTTCAGGAACACGCGGGCACGCATACTTCCGAATCGGAAGGCCGCGTCGTTGTGAAGCAGGACGCCGACTGGGACGACGTCAATGTGCGAAGAAGATTTCATTCTTTCACATTTCATCCAAATCTTGGACCGGCGCCAAAAATTTGCTTCCTCGAGATCGTTTTATAAGCTAAATAAAAAAAGTACTTTTCGGTTAAATTTTTTTCTAATGAAAATTTTCAATCCATTGTTTAAGAAAGAATTTAGAGAAAAAATTATTTATAATTGGATTATTTTAAATAATAACAACAAAATAAATAATTCCTTTTGCCATGCCAGATGCATCGACAGCGAATCCGCGCCGAGGGCCTTCGCGAATTCTCCGACCATCTCGCCGAGCACTCGACGGCCAAGCTCGCCGAGATCATCGAGTTGTGACGCCAGCGGCGCGCACTCCAGAGTGGCGATGCCATCAGTGGCAAGAACTATAGGTTGCTTTCAAAGCAGCTCCCTCCCTACCTTCCCCTCATAAGAAAAAAAAAACAAAAAAAGTCCCCAATGAATTTTTACATCTTTCAAGAGGATTTGTGGTGAACATATGTACATATGTATGTATGTATGCATGTGCTTATGTTTTTAGTGTGATTTGGCGGGAAGTTTGAATTTGAAGGTACTATTCGACTATCACTACCCCAAAGGGGGTAGTGATAGTCGAGGAGTACCAATTTTGTTCAATCAATGATCTCTTCCTTGAAGTTACCGCGTTGGCCGCGCGCTGGGCGAGGGCCGCTTCTCTGCCGTCCACATTGCGGCCATGTCGGGCGACAAGGAGCACTCCTTCGCCGCACTCAAGATAGAGCGAGTACATTGGAGGAGCGAGGAGAGATTCACAGTCAGCACCTTTCTTCCTCTCTCTCTCTCCCTCTCTATCTCTTCCTCTTTCTCTCGCTCTCTTCCTCTCTTTACAGAACGAAGCGCGAGTCCTCCGCCATCTGCTCGCAGAGTCGAAGGCCGCCGGTCTCAGCAAGGACAGCGTGCACTTCCCGGTCATCTACGACATGGACAGTCATTCGCGCGGAAAGTCTGTGTCTTATTTCAGTGACGGAGAGAAAGAAGGACAGAGGGAGAGAGTGAGAGAGAGAGAGAGTGAGAGAGAGTGAGAGAGAGAGAAAGGAATACGAGAGAGAGAAAAGAGGGAGATAAAATGAGAGGCTAAATAGATTCCTGGCGCTCTCTCTCCTCGGCCCTTCTCTCTCCGATCTTTGCGCCCTTCTGCTTCTTTCCGCCGGCGGCCAACTTCATCCCAAGACCGCCACGCACGTCGCCGCCGAGACATTCGCAGCGCTCGCGGTCAGAAGAACAAGAACAATTGAGATTGAACAAATGTGTTCGAAATTTGCAAAGCTAGGCAGCATTGTCAATGAATTGTTTTCATGATTCCTAAAGATTACTGTTAAACTTTCCTAGCAGAACAATGAATGTTCCGTTCAGGAACTGCACAAGCTTGGCGTGCTGCATCGCCACGTCAAGCCGGCCAACTTTTGCATCGGCAGCGGAACGGTACTCGCTCTCTTTCTCTCACCCTCTTTCTCTGCTGCTCTCTTCCTCTCTCCCCCTCTTTCTCTCTCCCTCTCCCTCTTTTTCTAAACACTCTGACCTTGCTTGTTTCTCCTCAACATATTTCTCATTCCCTTCTTTGTCTCCACCTCTTCCTCTCTCTTCCTTGTCCAGGCCGACATACATCGCATCTACGCGGTTGACTTTGCGTCGGCGGCGCTTCCGCGCGTTGGCAGCGGCCACTCGGCGTCCGCCTCCGCCGTGACTGCGCCGCTCTCCGCCGGCCAGCGAATCTTCTTCCCGCCCGAGTGGCACAAGCGCGAGTTGCGCACGTGGCGGAGGTAGCAGAAAGTTACAGGAAAAATATTTGTGATTATCGTTGGAATTAAGTCATATGTATACTACTTTGAAGTTTATTGATTTAATTGTTTTCATAATTTTGAAATCTTTTACATCTTCTTATAGCAAGAAATAAATTTTAAAATCTTCAAAATCTTCTTATAGCAAGAAATTTAGTACTTTGGAATTGATTGATTGATTGATTTCTTATCTAATAAATCTTCTCCACATTCCTCAGTGACATGGCGTCATGGCTGCTGCTGGCAGCGGATGCCTTCGACTCTTCGCTGCTCCCATGGAAGACGGCGCGGACGGCGTCCGAGGCGGCGCTCTACCAGGCCAAGGTGGCCTTTTTCAAGGAGCGCACGCGCACCATGCGAGCCCTGCCGAAGGAGATGCGCAAGGTGGCGCTTCTTTTTGAATTACATTTCAGTAATTATTATGTATAATCCACAGTCGCGCTCCTAAAAACCTTTAACAAAAATTTATGTTGTTGTTGTTTTTTCTTATTGTACAAAGGAAATGTTTTGAATAGAAGAAAATAAATTTAAAAAAAATTATTTTTTTTCAGATCACCGAGCTGATCTCCTTGTCCACGGGCGCCGTCGACTACGCGGGCATTCAGAAGCAGCTCACTCGTCTTCGTGAGGCAATGGACGAAAAGTCAGGAGAAAAAAAAGATTTTTTTTTGCTTTAAAACAATCATCTTTTTTTTTCGCTGCACAATTTATTCTTTTCAACTTCTATTGCTTCAGATACTCGGACGTGCCGCTCAAGTGGCCGACTCCTACGAATCCAGCGCAGCTCATGGAATAGTTAATATTTCCATCGTCTCCTTATACATTCTTCACTCTCTGTCTGTCTCCCTCTTTCTCTCTGTCTTTCTCTCTCCGGCTCTCTCTCCCTCTCTGGCTCTCTCTCCCTCTCTGGCTCTCTCTTTCTCTCTCTCTCTCTCCCTCTCTCTCTCTCTCTCTTTCCTCTCCCAAATATTTCTTCTTTTCCAGAGTCAGTCCTCCTCTGATGACTGTCTTTCCGAGATGTCAGATTGATAAAGAGTGTCTGGTGGCACTTTATGACTATGCAACTTGTACATCAAAAAAGAAGACATAAAAAAAGAATTGAAAAAATATGCCATTAATTTTTTCTAACTCTTTTATCGATAAATCTTGAGGCGAACGGTGAATTTCTCTTATATTTTGCTTCTATTTATGGTAGGAGAAAAGAGAGGAGAGACAGAAAACAAGTTTAGTCATTACTGTCAAGGAATCTGTGAAAGATGTTGTACTCCGGTAATGTGTATGCGTGAAGCAATTCTCTGTTGTTTCTCTCAATCTTTCCTCCCTCCTCTCTCTCTCTCTTCCCTCTCCTCTCTCTCTCTTTTCTCCTCTCTCTCTCTCTCTTTTTCTGTGTACATTTTCTACTTGAACAGCGCTGGAGGGCGACCTATCGTGCGCATCTCAACCTCGTTCTTCTCTATTTTTCTCTGAATTTTTCCCTTTCGTTTTCTGGCAGTGGTGTATTTCTTTTACCAATATCTCTCTATCCCTCTCTTTCTCGCTCTCTCTCTCTCGCTCTTTCCCTCGCTTTCTCTCTCCCTATCTCTCTCTCTCTCCCTATCTCTCTCTCCTACAGCAAAGAAGCTTGCCGCTTATCTCACCCCCAGGCACGCAGCTTCTCCTTCATCCCTCTCGTAATCACTTCCTTGTTCTCCTCCTTCCGCGCTTGTTCACGCGCGTCCTGATAAAAGGAGCCAGCGTCTGGGTGTGAATGCTAGAGAGGCTTTCTTCTTCTTCCTCCTCTCTCCCCATCATGATTTACAGAGTAATTGTCTTACTACTTCTCGCGCCATTGGCTGCGGCGCAGTGCGCGATTCCTCCGTGCGGCGCTCTTCCGCCTCCGCCAGTCGTCCGTCACTTCTTGCCGCCGCCGCCGGCGCCATGTGCCACTTGCCGGCCCTTCTATGAGCCACCCCCTCCTCCCCCTCCTCCTCCTCCTCCTCCTCCGCCTCCTCCTCCTCCTCCGCCTCCTCCGCCTCCTCCCCCTCCGCCTCTCCCCACTTACCTCCTCCCGATCAATCCTCCTCCTCGTGTCGCGTGCACGCCGCCGTGCGTCCTCGAGCCGCCGCCAGGTCTTCTGCCGCCGCCTCAGTTCCATCCTCCTCCGCCGCCGGCCTTCCACCCTCCTCCTCCTCCTCCCGCCTTCAACCCACCCCCTCCTCCGCCTCCTCCGGTCCGCGTCTACCAGCCAGTACCCACGTGCCCGACATGCGGCCGTGCACTTGACCCTCTCCCACCTCCCCCTCCCCTGCGTCCTCCGGCCATCTTCCGTGAGCCCATTCCCCTGTGCGCTCTGTCGCCTTGCCCTCCTCCCCCTCCCCCGCCCCCTCCCCCTCCTCCTCCCCCTCCTCCTCCTCCCCCTCCTCCTCCAGTCTACAGTGAATGCGTCTATCAGCCGTGCGCCGTGGCGCCTCCGCCGCCGCCAGCTCTCGCGGCCCCTCCTCCACCAGGCTCGCATCTTCTCTACTCGGCGCCGGCGCCCTTCCCTCAGCTCCCCCCGCCTGCTGCCGTCGCATCTCCTCTCTACTACGAGCACCGCGTGCCGGTGGCTGCCGCCGCGCCAAGATTCCTGGCGCCCGCCTATTCCGCCGCCGAGCCCACCATCATTGGCGCCGCGCTCAGAGTCTTCCCAGCACGGCGTCTCTGGGCCGCCGGAGTCGCCAAGGCATAGATCACGGACGGCTTACTCTTGCCCCCTCCCCCCTTACTTGTCTGTACAGAGTGTCTTTCATGGAAAAGAGCAATATTTACAATTTTAATAAAATAATTTTGCGCTTATTAGAAGTTAATGAATGGCAAAGATTTCACCGCATACTATGATTGTTCGTGTCTGAACACGTTTTTTTTAAAGCTTCCGTCATCAAGCAAAGCACATGCACTACACTCTTTTTTTTCAACATAATTTCCTTCCCTTGAAAAAAAAATTGCAAAAATATTTCCTTCGTTAAACAATATGTCGTTAACCGTGACGACGTAATCTCAATAGAATAACTTGATCCCGATAGCCTTGAGATAAAGTCGGGCACAAAACGTTGCGCACGTGTTAAATTGACTCTTTTGATATTCACCGAGAAATCCGCTTCATCTCTCGAGCAGCAGGCCAACTTCTTCTCTCCATTCTTTTCTTCATCTTCACGAGAAGATGAGAGGCAAATAACAGAAAACGACTTTCTCATACAATTAATACGTCAGCAAAAACACAACACACACTTTTCAATAATAAAAGCCCGCTACGCTAGAAGAGCTTGTGTTCTACTAGGTAGGACAAATATGTATGTATATGGATGGCTTTCTGTTGGACAATGAAACCGAGACTGTTAAACAAGGACGAACAAAATAAGCATGCGTATCAACAAAGAAAACGGCATTTGGCGCGCTCTGCAATGGCAAGGCGTATTCCAACAGTCAGCTAAGCCCTATCTTTGTCAACAATTGCGATCTCTCTCTCTCTCTGAAGTTTGATAGGCTAAAAATGTGAAAAAACAACGAATTAACAATATTAAAAGGCTCATACCTAAACGTCTATTTAGTAAAAAAAAGAAGCCTTATTTGCCTTCCAAGTTCGAGAGACGAGAGCAATTGCTAACAAGACTATAAAAAATAGGCAATATTTTTCAAGTTTTATTAACCAAAGAAAAATAGCGAGCTACCAAGTCTCAAAAAAAATATACTCGAAAGCTGCTGCGCTACTCAAAGGGTTGACACGAAATGTACCCGGATTGAGGCAAAATAGGATATATATCTTTATATATATATAGAGTAAGATATATATATAAATACATATTCGAGAATGCCATGTATGCAAATATTGCAATTTTCCGCTTTTGTCTCCTTTTTTCAAGTCGCGGAAGACGGAAAGTAGCCTCGGGCAGAGTACAAATAAAATATGTTCACATTATATATAGTATACATACATATGTTCATTGTGTATCACAATTATTCTTAGACGATCTAAAGACAAAATTCCTGGGTTTGAAAGGAGAGAGGAAGCTGACGGAGAGTATGGCGAGTGTGCATGGTAAACTTGTGTAATAGGGCATATGGTGAATATTTTAAAATAGAGTATAAAAATAGGGAAGAAAGAAGAAAATAGCGTAGAAAGAGAGGAGATAAGCAGAGAAAGAGAAGAACCGGCCTCGCGAGATCACTGGTATGGCGAAGAATGATGGTGTAATGGACAGGTAGTGCTGAGACAGGAGGAGTCAGAGTAGACTGTGCCTAGTGTAATCTAGGGAAAAGCTCTTTCTCTTAAGAGTACCATCCGCCTATCGGGTAATTAAGTACATTTAAAAAAATAACCTATTTTCCCTCTCCCACAATCTCTAACATTTGTGTGCTCTCTAAACACACAAAAATAATCTAGTGATGAACTCTCATCAAATCGATTGCACGCAATTAGAAATCGGCTTGGCAAAGTGGCCATTTGGCATACGGTAGCTTTTCTCGCTGTGAGAGCCGAGAAACTTTGAAGTGGACTAGAAGAGAGCGGGGCCAGGCGTAGGAAGCGGGCGATTTGATCAGAGGCCGATGAGGCTCGATAATACAGTGATGTTCCTAATGGTAAGGGCCAGAATACATAGCGTATTTAACAAAGAGAGGGGGGTGGCGGGGCTAAGCATATGAAACTAGTCAGGGGATAGGAAGGCTGACTAATGGTAAGAATGAGATTTACAAGTAAGCGGAAGGAGGGGGGGTTGCTCACTGCTGATTCTGGAAGGCTGATCTGAGAATGAGTAGATTCGCCGTGTGTGCCGAGGCGGCCGAGCAAACGCGCCGGTCGATGGCGGAGACGGGCGCCGCGGCGGGCACCGCGAGCAGGCGACGGGCCAGCGAGGCGAGACGAGGCGCAGACGCACGGCCAGAACAGGCCGACCAGAACGACAGCAGCTCCCTGCAGAGACTGAGAGAGCGATCGCCCACGCTCAATCACTCTGTCTCCCTCTCTCTCTAACTTTCTCTCGCGCTCTCTCTGTCTCTCTCATTAACTTTGTCTCTCTGTCTCTCTCTTTGTCTAACATTCTCTCGCTCACTCTCTTTCTCTTTTTGTCTCTCTCTAACTTTCTCTGCCCCTCTCTCTCTAGTTTTCACTCACTCTCTGTCTCTCTCAAACTCTCTCTAACTTTCTCTATTCGTCTCTCTCTAACTTCCTCTCTCTCTCTCTCTCTCTCTCTGACTCACTAACAATGTCGCTCTCTCTCTCTGTATCTCTCTCCCTCTCCTGACTTGCTCTTGTCGCCATGGAATTGTCCAGCCAAGAACTGCTCGAGTTCGTCGTCACTCTGCTCGTGCTCGAGTGCCGTGAGGAAGGAGGCTCTCTTCTTTTTCCTCCCTCCCCCTCCCCCTCCTCCCTCCATCGGCTCCGTCTTCACTTCTCGCGATGGAGGCGAAGAAGAGGAAGAGGAAGAGGACGCCTTCTCTGGAAGACCGCACAGCTCACGTACACGCTGCAGTGTCTCTTCTCTGCAAAGGAGACAGAGAGAGAGAGAGAGAGATGCGCGAGAGAAATCAGAGAGAAAAATGGCCATTCGAACAACGCTGAGAATAATCAACAACAATAATAGCGAACTTGTAAAAACTTATGATCAATAAGGGGAATGATAAAGTGTAAAAGGCTAACTTGTGTTGCTGGCTGAAGAGCATCGGGAGCTTGCGCGTGAGTCGCGGATTGAGGAGAGCGGCGACGCGATGGTCGGCGCCGAGGGCTCCCCTGGCGGCGGCGGCGCGGAGAGCGGCGGCCGCCGCGGCGCCCCACCTCGTCGACTCCTCGCACTCGTGCAGGAGGCCCTCCCACTCGGGCACCACTCGCTGGAGGGAGGGCGCGGAGCAGGCGAGCGAGTGGAGCGCGTCGTGGAAGGGCTCGAGGAAGAGCGCCGCCTCCGAGACGAGAGGCCAGTCGATCGCGTTCAGTCGAGAGACAAGAACGTCTCATGGAAGAACATAATTAATTAATTAATTAATTAATTACTATTTTAATTAATCGAAATTACTGATTACATTAATTAATTAGCAATACAGCTCCTTTTTAATTATTATCCTCCCGAATTTACGCCGAATCAAATACGCGCACTATGCAAAAATCTCTTATCGCGCGCATTGCAGTCAAAACCACGTGTACACATTCGCTAGATTAACGAAAAAAAGTCTATTTTGCTGTGGAAAAGAAACGATACCTTTTGACACCCCAAAATGCACGACACAAAAGCAAAAAATCATAAACCATAAAGAGTAACTGAATAATAAAATGGTAGCCAGTAAGAATAATTTAGGCTAAATTTATGCAGCTTCTCAAATACATACATACATATGTACATATCTCATTATCAGAGAGGTAATTAAAGAGCAAAATTTAGCATGCTATTGCAATAGAGGCAGAGATGAATAGAGGCATAGAATTTTGGAAAAAAAAAGAATAAGTAACATTTAGACAAAGAAATTAACAAGCAAATGAAATAAAAAGGGAAATAAATAAAAATTAGTAATATTTATATAAATAAATGTCAAATAATGATCTTTCCCTCACCATGCCCGAGGTTAGCCAGCGCATTCCGGACGGTTGCCCGGTGGCGCTCCCAGCCAGCGGCCATGCGATGCATGCGAGCCACGAAGTGGAGATGAGGCCAGTCGGGCGAATGGAAGGGAAGCACATCAAGGGGAGCGGTCGAGGATGTCAGCGAATCAAGAGAGGAGAGCAGGGCGTGCAGCTCGGACGATGACTCCACCACTGCTGCTACCACCTGGGAGAGAGAGAGAGAGAGAAAGAGAGAGAGAGAGAGAGAGAGAGAGAGAGAGAGAGCAAAGAGAGAGGGAGGGAGAGAGAGGAAGCGAGGAGAGAGAGGAGAGGGAAAGAGAGAAAGGAAGAGGAAAGACAGAGAGAGGAAGAGACATAAAAATAAAGTGAAGTTTCTAACAAAAAGATATGACAATGCTTCATATGTATGTACATACATACATACTTCAGACATTTAAAAAGACCTCATAAAAATTGCACAAATATAAATTTTTATCTGATTAAAATTTGTTTGAAAGGATATATATAATATGCAGTATCAGAGTAGCTTAAATAAATATATTTAATAATAAAAATAAGCTCTCAGGTCAGTTACCGTATTGATGAGCACGACGACGTCTGCGTATAGCTTGGCTTGCGTGAAGGCGGGCGGGAGGGGCGTGCCCTCGGGCGCGACGACGCGCAGCCGCTTCTGATCCGGAATGCCGTATTCAACGAGGACGCGCCAGATGGCGCCGCCCTCGTCCGCCACCTCTTCTGTCGCGTACACCGCGAGCATGCTACGGCGGACGCTCCAGTCACTGCAAGAGAGCCGCTTCTTGTAGACATTCGGTTTTAATAGACAGATATTTTTAACGGGTTAACAGGGGAGCCTAGTAAACGTTAACAACCAAGGCCTTTCAACTCCTTGGTATCCTTCAAGCTTAGTCACAGGATCCGCACCGTATACAATCTAGCCAAGATCTACTCGAAGCTCCCTTTCTCTCTTATCCCTCTCTCTCTCTCTCTCTCTTGCTTTCTCTATCTCCCAATCTCAATATCTCTCTCTAATACCGTATCCGATGTAGCCAGACGGCGAATCGTAGTCCGTCCAGCTGGAGCCTCTCCACAGACAGGACGACTTCGTCGCTCTCCGCCATCTCGGCTCGCAAATCTTCGCGGATCTGCCGGACATTGCATTCGATTGACTGAAACAACACAAATTATCGATCGAACAAAGAATGTTTTTAAAGATATTTAGACAATATAATCATATTCTTTTTATTATAATATGAGAGTTGAAAAATTGGACTTTTCGGGTTGTTTAATTTTCATTTGCTTGCATACATACGCTTCATAACGTGCGAATTGGTGGTTGTGGCAATTCCCACGACTTTATGGTCTGACCATGAGAGAACTGAGAATAAACACGCGGGGCACTTTCACACTCGGAAAGGCTAGGGTATAGACTGATTATTGATTCAATACTAACTCGAGGAATCTAAGGTAATGTATGAAAAGCCTAAGAGAATATTTATTATAGATTTTTTTAGTCCGTTTACATTCAATTATTTATTACTAGTAATAATAGAGATTTTCTAACAATCAGATAAAAGTATGATGTTAAGCAATGTGATATCAGTTTAAAAAAGATTCATAAGATTAATCAATTAAAAGAATAATGATTTTAAAACAAGGGAACTCGCCTGAGTCATACTCGTAACATCGGGGAATATCTCAGCGCTGTGGTAGGAGGAAGAGGCGGACGAGGCCGAAGAGCCGCCACTTTTACGGCCGACCGTCAGGAGGTGGTGCGCTAGCTCGCGAAAACCACGAGACTGAAGGGAAGGTAGACATGGAGAGAGAGAGAGGGAGAGAGAGAGTGCTAGAGAAAGAGAAATGGGTGGGAGAGCGAGCGAGAGGAGGGTTAAAGACAGACGTTTATAGAGAGGGAAAAGACATTTGAACTGTAAGTGAGAAGAGAAAGAGGAGATAAGGCTGAAGGGTGAGACAGAGTGAAAGCGAGAGGAACGAGGGATGCAAAGGAAAGGTGTGGAAGAAAGGAAGTAAATAAAGCAGTAGATAAGGGAAGGAGGCGCTGCTCCGTATAAAAGTGCGTGGAAACAAGCAGAGGGAGGCGGGAATGGCTTCGGGGCACATTTATGCAAGAAGCAATGAGCGAGGGGAGAGAGAGAAATAGAGAACGAGAGGGGCAGAGAAGCAAATACGAGAGAGAGAAGGCTCTAGACGGAAAGAGAGAGAGAGAGAGAGAGAGAAATAGAAAAAAGCTTCAACATGAGAGTGCCCTTTCCCTATGTGTACATAGACACAGACATCCATGTACGTACATACATACATATCTATCTATATACATACGAACGTATGAAATGAATATCAACATCCTGAAAAGCCAAGAAGGCTTCCGTTCTTGTGAAGACTCTAGTTTATTGCCATTCGATATGATTATTCTTTTCGGACAATGAAAGAAGAGAAGAAGAACAATTCTAAATAAAACTTTTTGCACCATCTTGACTTTTCCTCTACACTCGAGTCTACGAATTAAAATTAGGATTATTTTCACTTTTTTCTTAAACACTTTTAACACATTCTTCAGTTTAGTTCCCTTTGATCTTTTATTTCCGGAACCCTTGAATCTCTTGCCTATGCATATGATTTCAAGATACGTGAAGTACACGTATGCAGCTGAAAGTTGTGCATGTAAGAATCGTTAAATATATACACATATGCAGATCTAAAATAGTTTTGCAGTCAACCGTTTTTTTTTCAAAACTCCGTCCAATATCAACAGTCTTGTACTAAGGACATCAAGTCTTGCTCTTTTGAGAGTCCCCTTCCTGGCTACAGTCGAGCTTTTCGTCAAATGATGTGGAGCTTTTCAAAGCAGGTGATTTCTTCTGCAAACTTGATGTAGGACCGTGAAAAACATGCGAAACATTTGCAGCAAGAAGCAGATGCCGAAAGATATAAGAGGCAAAGAGGGGTAGAGAAAGAGAGAGAGAGAGAGAGAGAGAGAGAGAGAGAAGGACTTTGGCGAGTAAGGACAATGAGATTGAGCGAGCACCGATGACATTAGTAGTAGCCTGGCAGTTTGGCGAATATGGCGAGGGAAAGTTGTAAAGGACTCGGCCAAGGAGGCGCGGGAAAATGAGAATTCAAAAAAGTTCGCCAGATTCTGCGTGGTGCGGATCAGAGCGAGTAAGTCAATAAATTTATGATTCAAAGCGAGTTCGTCGGGTTTGGCGAGTGCCTCCTCGAGTGAGAGGAAATGGGAACAAAAAAGCATCTCAGCACTTGGAAATGACGATAGACAAAATATGGGAAAACAAGCCGAAGCTTGTGCAAACATTCAACAAAGGCAGAACGAGAGAGAAGAGAGAGGCAGCAGGGTGAGAGACCAAGAAGAAAAAAAAACGGAGAGAGAGAGAGAAACTGGGAGTGTGTGAGAGAAAAAGAGACTGACGGCGAAAACGGCCGGGTCGATGAGTTCGAGTGCGCAGCAGCGGATGGCAGCCTCGGCGATGGCCTCCCGATCGACCTTTAAGGAATTCTTTTTTTTAAGGGAAAAAATGTCACCATATAAAATTAAACTTGTATGTTATGGCTAGAATAATTATTGACATTAAATATATTAAATATACATGAGAATTATAAATATATATTTATTACAACCTAAATGAACAAATAATTAAATATATAAACAAAAAAAAAATTAAATAAAAAAAAAAATAAATAAATGAAGAAATAAATAAATAAACATGTTTGTATTAAATATACATGAGAATTATAACTATATTTATTACAATCTAAATGAATAAATAAACCAACAAATAATTAAATAAATAATAAATAAATAAATAAATAAACATGTTTTTTTGTAAATGACCTCAGAGAGGAGGAGAAGGGAGTCGCCCGAGGGGGCGCTGCTGCTCCCGCCGGTCGGAGGCGAGCAGCAGACGTCGTCGGCCGACTGGAATCAAAATCATTTTATTTACTTTATTATTTTAAAAAATTTATAAATATGAATATAGGTGCATATGTTATCAAACTTAATGGGATTCAATTGATCCAATTAAATTGTATAACATACATACATATGTGCATACCTATACTCATCATTCATGATAATGAAATTACACTTTTAAAAACCTTCTAATAACGCAAAAAAGGATGTCATAAATTATTTAAAATACAGCATGAAAAGCGCCAACAATAAACAAGTATGCGGAAACGAGAGTGTCTACTATATGTACATATGTATTTTATAGTAGAAATAGAATAGTATGTATATAAATAAATAACCAAAATAATTATTTAAGTAAATAAATAAATGCGCACCAGTTGCGCGGGCAGAGAAACGGCGATGGCGCCCTTCTTCGCTTCGGGCGAAGCACTTCGACGACGACTGGTCACAGAGTCGAAGGAAGTGTGGAGGAGCGTGTCCGTGCTGGAGCCGGCCAGGGAACGGAACGAAGAGCCGAGGGGGCATCTGGAAGAGAGAGAGAGAGAGAGAGAGAGAGAGTGGGCAGAGAGAGAGAGAGAGCGAGAGAGAGAGAGAGAAGAAAAGAGGAGAGAGAATAGAGAAAGCGGAAAAGAGCTGGAGAAAGAAAAGAGCAGGAGAGAAAGTGGAGACACAGAGCAGGAGAGAGAGAGAGTGTGAGCAGAGGAGAGAGTGAAGAATATGAAGAGAGAGAGAGAAAGCGCGCGAAAAAGAAAGAGAGAAATGAAAAACGAAAGAGCAGACAGAGCACGAGGAAAAAAACCCAAGAGCAAAATGAAGGACTTTCCATTGAAGGAAAAAGGGAACAAAACAAAAAGAGCACAAGAAAGCGACATAAATGGCTGCACCCTTGGAATAGAATCTTTTTATTGTTGTTAGCGATCTCTGAATTCAACTGAACCATAATTGTTGCATTCTCACGATTGGCGGAATTTGCTTGCAAAGATGTGAAATGTGGCGATAAAAAGAGGATGAGAAAATGAATGTTGATGTACATACAACCTTTGTCTTTTCAATCTTGGTGCACTTTTATTCGCAAGAACATCTCGAAATAAATCTTTGTTATATTTTTAGATATCCGATAAGTTTGCATAGCAATCCCTTTATTAGACGTTTCCGTTCTTTTTCATCTCGTTTTCTCTCTCCCCCCCCCCCTCCGTTTCTCTCACATTCTCTCCTCTCTCTCTCTTCTCGCTCTCTTTTCTTTTTCTCTTTTCTCTCACTCTCTCTCTCTAAACCCCTCTTCCCACCTGTGTCTCGTCATGTTGCCCGTTCCTCCACCAGTGTCCGTGTAGAGCACCTTGCACGCGTAGCATGCCACATACGGCAGTCTCTGCCCGGTGAAGGTGTCGACGACCTTTGAGGAAAGTAAAGTAAATCATAAAAAAATAAAATTATTAAAAAATTAAAAGATATTTTTCTTTTATTTTTAGCCACCCACTACCATAATAGCATAGTACTAGCGCGAAATTAGATTTTAAAAATATTTAACAGACAAGATAAAGGACAAAGAAGATCATTTATATTGTAAGATTATATATTTTTGAGTTTACACTTAATAGTTTTATTTAAACGTTACTGGGTAAATAGATATTGTTGGAAGAGAGTCATCCACCTGTCCGAAGAGGTTCCACACCTCGGACCGTCCTCGCTTGCGCACGAGTTGGTATCGTCCGCTGCCGTTCCTGACGTCATCCTGGATGACGGACTTGTTGGGGAGCTGCAGCTCGGTGGAGGACGACGAGGAGAGCGCGTGCATGTTGTGGAGATGCTCGAGCTTGGGCGCGGAGGAGGACGACGACGACGTTGCCGTGAGGAGGCACGCGTCGAAGGAGGCGTTCGGGGAGAGCGCCGCGAAGGACGCGAGGGACGCGGCGGCGGCGGCGGCCGCTGCCGCAGCCGACACGGAAGAGTCGTCGGTGTCGCCCGAGTCGCCGAGCTTCTTCTCGGCTGCCAGCTGCCCGAGCATCGCGAGCCCGTTCGTGTGGCCCGAGAAGAGCGACAGCAGACGAGATGAGAGCGCCAGGTCGCCAGACGAGCACGGGATCTCCGCTTAAATTTACTTTTTACTATTTTATTTTATTATTTATATAGTTGTTTTTTTCTACAGTAACTTTATTATCGCTATTATTATTTATTGTAATAATTTTTTTAATTATAAAGATTATTATTTTTATTTCATAGATCGCCCTAGTACTGCGGTAGGCTTGGGCCGTGTAGGGAAAACGACAAAATGACTGTTGGGCAGCTATTATGGTGTCTAGACGTTAATAAGGTGTATGTACTGGTACATAATACAGAGTGCACAATACAAATTACTAAGTATAAAGGGAAGAAGGGCGCTTCCACTTATAGTGATGATTTTGTATGTACGCGCTTATAATGAGGAATAATGAGGAATGTACTTGTTGTCAGGGAAAGAAAGTAAGTTCCAGATAATCGGTGGACTATTCCGAGAAAACACCACTTGATCATTTATGCAGAAATGTGAATGCACTATGAGTGGGCGGGGGTTGCACCACGACGGCACTCATTGCTGATTTATTTATAGTTAGTCTAATGCAAATGTTTCTCACGCAAATAAGCAGTACGGTGAGTGAGACAGCGAGTGAGAGAGAGAGAGAGACAGAGATAGAGTAGAGAGACAGAGAGCAAGCGAGACAGAGGCGAGAGAGAGAGAGAGCAAGCGAGATAGAGGCAGAGAGAGGGAGAGAGAGAGAGAGAGAGAGAGAGAGAAGAGAGAAAAGAGAGAAGCCGCCAGTGCGCTTAAAAAGGGTAACTAAAGAACGCAAACAAATATATAATATGTTGCACTCTACTGCTCTAGGAAAGAACAGAAGCCAGCGAGTTTCGACATACAAGTCTAAAGTGTCTTCGCACGACATTTCACATGAATTAACAGCCTATTACATCCATATCTGCCTTATTAGAGGAAGGTGAAAAACATAGCAATTATGTTGGGAAAAGCGACTCAGAAGCTCGCACCTTAGTTTTTACTAGACTTTATATGAAAATTAGTAATAATAGTCAGTTAACTATTAATTAAAGGATTCAAAAACTCAATTTTGAATTCGCGCCTCTTTGCCTGACACAAGGGCGAGAGAGCATGTGATTTAGAGAGACGCGACTACAATGGTCAGGAAAATTGAAATATATTACGAATAGAGTTTTGTGCTAATTTAACTAATAATAAAATCCAAGAAAGTCTATTATTTATAAAAAATAAAAAAGAAGGAAGTATATATGTATACTGTACTGACTCGACGACTGTCGCGACGTGTCGGGAGAGGCGAGCTTGTAGGCAGAGGCGGGCGAGGGCACGAGGAGGAGATTCGAGTCGATCGGGGTTTGGAGGGAGGGGAGGCCGGCGGAGCAGCAGCCGCCCGCAGGGGGAAGGCCGGCAGACGCCGCGTCGGGAGGGCCAGGGAGGAGCAGGCGCGGCACGGTCGACGACAGGCCGCCGTAGCCACTCGTTGACGTGTCCAGCGGAAGGTCTGCAAGGGAGAGAGAGAGTGAGAGAGAGAGGGTCAGAAAGGGATAAACAGATTGATAGTGAGAGAGAGAGGGGAAGAGAGGAATGAGAGGGATAGGGAGAAAGAGCGAGAGAGGGAGAGAGGGGTATTGAGATAGACGAAGAAAGAAAAAAAATGTACAAAGATGCCCAGATGACTGTACGGTAGACAAATGGTGACGACGAAATGGAGAAAAATAGCTAGAAACAAATTTATTTATATTTCATGTCTGGCTCAAAAGGATGTGACAAAACTCAGGAATCAATCACGCAAAGAGAGCGCAGAACAAATATGATGGATGGATGAGTCAAAGAGTAGGATGGGCAGCATCAAGAGAGGAAAAGAGAGTGAGAGAGAGACGGAAGGAGAGAGAGAGAGAGCCCGGGAGAGAGAGAGCGAGAGAGCCCGGGAGAGAGAAACAGAGCGAGAGAAAGAGGGAGAGAGAGGGAGAGAGAAAGAAGGAGATGCAAAATATGATAAAGATGACAGCGCGAGAGAATGCCGGAGAGATCTCTCTCGAGTAGGCGTTCCCCTGTTCCAGATATGGCGATGAGAACGGATAAAAATAGTAGCTCATGGAATGAGCTTTAATATCTAATCCCCGCCCCCTTTTTTCTTGCAGTTCTTTCAGGGGCCGATTCTTGAAAGGGATGAAATGACGGGCGAACTATTAAATGAACAAAGATCATTCTTTCTCTCTCTCTCTCTCTCTCTCTCTTTCCTTCACTCCTAATTTCTCCCTCGATGTCTCGTCTTTCTTCCCTCTCTTTCTTCCTCTCTCTCTCTCTCTCTCTCTCTCTCTCTCTCTCTCTCTGTCTGTCTCTGTCCCCAATCCTCTCAAGGAGTTCTGCACCTTTATGATTTCACTCCCTTCACAGAAATATCATGCGCGTTTGGTGCCTTGAGCATAGAAAGATTGAGAGAGAGAGAGAGATAGAGAGCGAGAAAGAGAGAGAAATATATGTTTATAGAAATATATTTCAGGATACTCATTTCTAGATCTGTTGTAGCCCTTCCTTGCTTGGCATTCCGTTGGAAGTCTGCTTGCTTCTACGTGATGAAACGTGCGCGGAAGTGTGTGAATGTCTTGAGAAGGTATCGTGTGCATATTTAGGAAAAGTTATGGAAACGTGGGCAGGCGGAAGAGATCGAGAGAGAGAGAAAGAGAGAGAGAGAGAGAGAGAGAGAAAGAGGAAGTGCTATGAAGCGAGTGAGAATACAGAGGGAAAGAGATCAGAGAGAACAAGAAAGAGAGAAGGGCATGAGAGAAAGAGAGAGGGCAGAGAAAGCGTTGAAAGATGAGAAGCTTGTTGCGCATCTACATAGTAGAAGCCAACCCGTGGGTGTGTGCCGTGAGTACGTAGACCTTTCTTACTCTATTTCGCTCTTCTCCCGTTCTCACTTATTCTCTCTCGCTCCTCCCCGTATCTCTGTCCGTGTCTCTCTATCTCTCTCTCTCTCTCTCTCTTTCTCGCCTCTCTATCTCTCTCTCTCTTTCTCGTCTCTCTCTTTCTCTTCGAAGTGTCAAGAATGCGTGAATAGAATGCATAACCAATGAGCGGCAGAGGCAAAGAGTGCAATGGGAGCGTGGCGAGTGAGACGAACAAGCAGAAAAGTGACGCTTCTGTGTTTTCCAAGAAAGTGGAAATATAGGGCAAAACTGTGCAAAATGTGGACAAAAAAATGTTTTTAAAAATTATGCAATTGTCAGTTTAAAAATAATGCAAACAAAGAACAGCTGACATTCTTTGTGAAATTAAAAAGTTTTTCAAGGAAATTGGATATTATTTAAGTGTTCTTTCTTTGGAGTAAAAACTGGAGAAGTACGACTTAATAATAATGCTTATTAATAATCCTAACCATGTCTCATTGAGGCCGAATCCGACTCGTCCTCAACTGCGGCGCTCTTGCGGAGAGAGCGATGGCGAGGGCGGTTGATGGAAGCTGCCGCGGCGGCGGCCGCCGCGTCATGACTGTGGCCGCCGGCCCCGGGAGAAGCTCCGCCGATGGCGCCGGCGGCCGGGCTGCTGCCGCCGCCGCGCGGCGACGCCACGCCGACCGGTGGACACGACGAAGACAACGCTGACGAGGAGGACAGCGTGTTGTTTTCGGCTGCAACAAAGAGTTTCATTTTAAAGAAACTAAAAACTCACGCTTGAATTCGCGCCCTTTTGCATGAACACAAGGGCATATACGCAATTTAAGAATAGGCGACTGCAATAACGGTAAAGAAGATTTATTTAGAAGACTATTACAAGTACGCTTTAAGTGCTTCTTCCCATTAAGGGTTATTTATTTAATAATTTATTCGAAGAACATGAATTTGATGTAAAAACGCCAATAAAAATATATACATACATGCATGCATTTACGTACATATGTACCTGTGCATGTATTGCTACAAGTAAAGAGAGAAGCAAATTGTGTTAATTGTAAGAGAGGCGGAAGTATACAGGTTCCACTGATAAGAAGAGACGAATTGAAAAATGATCGTTACCCAAATAGCTGACAAAAAATCGCAAGTCAAACTCTCTCTCTCTCTCTCTCCTTCTCTCTCTCTTTCTCTCTCTCTCTTTCTCTCTCTCTCTCTCTCTTTCTCTCTCTCTCTCTCTCTCTCTCTCTCGATATCCTTTACAGAAAAGACGATAAAGCGTGCGAAACAGCAAACGAGAAAAGCTGCCATTTGTACCAATAAAAACGGGGCAACGTGAAATGAATTTAAAGTGTTGGCGGCAATTTGAAATGGCGACGGGAAAAAATAGCTGCAAGAAAGAGAATGAAAAAAGCAAAAGATCGCGCAGATATCTTCTGCTGTCAGTGTCTGTTTTGCTGCTGATGCTGCTCACCACACTTAATCCTTGTGGTCGTCACGGGGCCCTGTGGACACATAGCAACAACATATCCTTCCTTCATCAAATGTAATAGAGTGAAAGAGAGTGTGCATAATATGTATGGCCAGAGGCAGCGGGCAGCTTGAGGAGAACAACTTAAAGAAATAGAGAGCGCCAACGGCAGAGAAAGCAAGGGAAAAGATGATGCACAGCAAAAAGATTAAAAATACAATGAAATAATAATAATATACATACGTATGAACAGATTATACATATATTACATATATACATACATATGCGCAATGCGAGCAGAGAAGCGGCAATGGACCAGCGGGCGGGTCGGCTGGCAGCCACCAAGGAATCATAGCGTCAGCCCACTCTCTTTCTCTCTCTCTCTATCTCTCTCTCTTTCTTTTTCTCTATCTCTCTCTCTCTCTTTCTCTCTTTCTCTTTTTACTACTCTCTATCGCCACTCTCTTTTTCAGCATTCCTCACGCTCTCTGCGCCTATGTCTGTTTGATGAATATTTTGGGCGTTCTCCCTCTCTCTCTACTTCCATTTGACTTCGTTCTGCGTTTAGTTCGCCAGGCGGCCGGCCCCGACCCGCCCTCTCTCTCTCTCTATCTCTCTCTCTCTCTCTCTCTCTCTCTCTCTCTCTCTCTTTCTTATTCTCTCTCTCTCACGCTAACTTTCTCTCTCTTTCTCTCTCATTGTCTTTCTCTCTCCCTCTATCTCTCCCTCTAGCTCTCGCTCTCTCTCTCCTCTCTCTCTGTCTCTCTCTCTGCCGCCATCTCAATCGATGCTCGGGCGCCACACTTACACGCGAGCCGCACGGCAACACCACTGCTGCTCTCGATTGCAGACGAAAGGGAGAGAGGGAGAGAGAGAGAGAGAAAGGGAAAGGTCAGAGTATTAAAGGAGAGCAGAGAAGATAGTAGAAGAGAGAATAGAGAGTACTACAAAGCGAGACGATGCAAAAGGGCAAACAGAGACGTCTGCCAACTTCACGTCATTCTGCTGGATTGCTCCCTTTCTCTGTCTCTCTTCTCTCTCCTCTCTCTCTCTCTCGCTCTCTGCTCGCTCGCGGATGCAAGAACGAAATATATGTATAGAAGCACCCCGGGCCGAATCCGTTCCCTGGACCCTTTCGGTTTGCCCTTTCTCTCCCTCTCCATCTCTCTCTCCTTTCTTTCTCTTCCCCTCCCTCTTTCCCTCGATCTCTCTCTTGGCAGCTTCTCTCAGATCTCGTCTGCACATGCCCCCTAACTCTCCCCAAGTTCTCTCCTTGTCTATCTCTCTTCTCTTTTCTCTTCCCTCTTCCCTCCTCAGATCCTCCCACACCTTCGCATCTGGCCCGGCTGATGCCCGAAACGTTATCGAATCAGCAGAAGCAAAAAAAAAATAGAAAGAAATCGAGTGGCAAATATTTTGTGATCGTAGCAATTAGAAGGAAAAAATATTCATTGTATCATTACGAGCGCAATTGACACTTCACTCATACCGGTGGTTTTCCATGAATTTCTTGGCATGAATCACATACGAGTTCTTGGCATTTCTGATGAATGTCTAGTATTCGATATTAAAATTGTCGTAAACAAAATGAACTAAAAATAGTCACTGTACACTTTCTATGTGTCCTTCACACCCTTCCATCCTCTACTTTCTTTGACCATTTGCCCGTTTCAATGCTTCTCCCGATCGCCGTTTCTCTTTCAACGTACATAGGTTCAATTAATCATGGTTTTGACAATTAGCTTCAAGCAGCAGAGCTTGATCTCTCCATATTCCATAGGACCAACGTATTAAGTCATGCCGTGAGGAAAAAAATAAGTTAAATCGACATAAACCTTTATGTCGCAAATGTGCTAGCGATTTATGAGACTTTCATTACAGAGTAATAGCAATTGTTTTTTATCGACTTCTTGTCATCATTTAATCATTTCTCTTCTTCCTTTGTTCTACCATGTGATTTTCCTGTGATGGATGGATCGTTTCCTCCTCATTCATATCCGGGCTTGTATGCAAGAATCGGAAGTGAGTGATTTATCCTTTTTCCGGAGATAAAAATAACGATGTACAATGAGCGACGGAAATTACTGTTCATCTCCCGACATTTCCTTTTCGGGTGACTGAGAGAAAGGCAACGAGAGAGAGAGAGAGAATTAGAGAGAAAGAGAGTGAGGGAGAAGGGAAGACAGAGAAAAGAAGGAGAAAGAGAGAGAGAAAGAGAGAGAGAGAGAGAAATCGAGACGCCCACTGCTTATCGTCCATGCGCATCGGATGCCTGGCAACTCATTGTCATCCGCCCACCGTCCTTTCCCATCCGCAGAACATCAATTACAATCCATTCCTAGCTCTCTTTTTTATCTGTTCTTTTTTGCCTTCCTATATTTCTTCAATATTTCTCTCTCTCCCGCTCTCTCTGTCTCTCCCTCTCTCTCTCTGTCTCTTTCTCTCAGTCTCTCTCGCTGTCCCTCTCCCGCACTTCCCTTCCGATTAACATCCTTCCTGCTTCTGGTAAAAAATTTTAAACTGTCATTGTATGGTCTATTCCGCTTTCTATCATTCATTTTTTTCCTCATTCCTCTTTCCCGTTCTCTCTCACTCTCTCGCTGTTTCTCCCTCTCTCCTCGTTCTCTACCTCGTTCTTTCTCTCTAACTAACTCTGTTTATCTCGCTCTCTCTTCCTCCCTCTTTCTCTTTCCTTCTCTCTCCTTTTTTCATCTACAACTATATTCTTTCAAAGATGTTATCTCTCCTCGACCCGAGTAATCATTCTGCTATCAGAGAATGAAACTGTTTTCGAAGTGTCTCTGTCTCGGTTTCTGTGACGTAGGCGATATGAAAAAGCTCTTGAAGAAGAGAGAGAGAGAGAGTAAGAGAGAGAGTGAGTAAGAGAGAGAGAGAGAGTGAGAGTGCGAGGGAGAGTGAGAGGGGTAGCGAGAGCGTGAGTGTGAGAGAGAAGGAAAAATGTGAGAGCGTGCGGTTTGAAGTAAAGCGATCTCTGTCTGCTTCTTCTTCTTCTTATTGAGCTCGTTTAAAGGAGATGAACAGATTGGAGGGGGGGGGGGAGATTGGAGAGAGAGTGTGAGAGAGAGTGTGAGAGAGAGACAGCGACAGAGGGAGAGAAAGCGAGAGAGTAAGAGAAAGCGAGAGAGAGAAAGCGAGAGAGAGAGAGAAAGCGAGAGAGAGAGTGAGAGAGAGACAGCGACAGAGCGAGAGAAAGCGAGAGAGAGAAAGCGAGAGAGAGAGAGAGAGAAAGCGAGAGAGAGAGTGAAAGAGAGACAGCGACAGAGGGAGAGAAAGCGAGAGAGTGAGAGAGAGAGAAAGCGAGAGAGAGAATGGGATAGAAAATGATTGCGAGTTGGTCATAAAGGATGAGTCAGCAGATGAGAAGAGCCACAATAAAAAAAAAATGAACGGTGAGAGGGACATTTGACACAAGATGGCCGAAGACGTATGTATGTATGTAGAAAGTATGAAAAATGCGTAGAATTCACAGATGGTGAGGAAGAAAAGGGAGGAAGAGAATAGAGTGGAAGCACGTAAAAGTGAACTGAAAACAAGTACATATGTAATTCCTAGAACACTTGACCTCATTTGCAAATATGTAGATGGGACCATTAAATAAAATGCATGACCTGGACTGGGCGACAAGGCCAAACATCTTTTTTGATCTACTCGTTCACAAAAACTGTGTAGCAGCAACACAAAGTGCAGTAAAAGTAAAGTTTCCTTTTTTATTTATTTTTTATTTTTTTGAAAGCGTTATTTGTAAAAATTTACCGAGGAGCATCCGCACTGTCAAAAGGAAATGCTAAATAAATTTTTATGGGGTCTTCTTCAACGTCAATACCTACGTCACAAGAGTATCCTTCTCTTCTCTTCTCTATTTTGAGTGTCCACTCTCCATGGCCAACGAATAAGAAAGTACAGAAAACCAGAATGAAAAGCTATTGCTGCTCAAATTCTGGTCTCTTCATGCAGTCATTCCACCCTATTCCAGCCACCGCGTTCCTCGTGGGTTATCTATCTTTTTACTCAAGTAGCTAACGAGTTCAAAAGCGCGACAGGGAAAGAATGTTTCAAAGTTGCAGAGGTACAACGAAAGGAGAGAGAGATAGAAAGAAAGGGAGAGAGGGTCATAGAGAGGGAAAAGAGAGAGAGAAAGAGAAGAGAGAGAAGAGAGAGAGAGAGAGGGAGAGAAAAGAGAAATAGACAGGAAGAGAGCGAAATAGAAATAGTAATGGAGCGAGATTGAGCTGGATGAATAGATAGAGAGATAAGGACAGAGAGAGATATGTAGCTAGAGAGCGAGATAGATACAGAGAGATAGATAGATAGAGAAAGATGTTCAGAGAGAAAGAGATATTCGAAAAAGAGACTCGGTATTTCCGACACAAGGTCATGCAACTGTCATGACTGTCGATCCCGGCTGCAGACAACCAGCCAACTACAAGATTATACAGACAGGATCATGGCCCTCGCCTGTAACGATGTTATCTTGAAAATGCCACAATAACAACAAAGAATTGTCAATTATACAGTTTATTCATTGATGCTTCAGATCAAATTCAAGTTAGCTTACGAGGATATATCGCCATTTTAATGAAAATGCCAATGACAAACAAGTATACATATGTATCTACAGTATGTGACGAGTTCAATGATATGCAGGAAATTCTCTCTTTAGACGACACTCACACACACAACAGCTACAGCCGTAGAAAGGTATTTTAGAATTAGCCAGATTATACTGGAGTCAAAACTCGAGCCAAGCTAGGAGCATTTTGTAATTAGGATTGATATCCTCACAATTAGTACATATTTTTGTTTTATTAGGCAAACAAGTCTGATTAGGCCAGTTGTTAGGCAGAAAAAAAAGTTATTAGGCTCGAATTTCGACTAAACATAACTAGGCTCATTCCGGAATATCAGAGACTATAAGAGCATCTCCATTTTGGTCAGAGACAACCTCTTGCCGAGTCCTTGCAGCGACAGAATGGAAGCTGGGGTCGGCCACAGGCACAGCGAGTGAGGCCAGCTTGGCAGTTCTGCAATCAATACAATATGCAATATTCACACATAATATTAATTTTTTTGTCATGTAGTCAGCAAAATTTAGATCTAACAAAGTTTAGATTAGTTAGGTAACTAGTCAACTATTCACCTACAACATAAGGAAAGGAGATAAATAAAGGTCGGGAAAAAGTGGAGAAACTGCCAGATTACCGTTCACTTTCAAGACGATCTTTTCACTCCCCCAATCGATGAGTCCAATCGAGGAGTCCAATCGAAGAGTCCAATCGGAGCTCTGCGCCATTCTTCCTCTGGTTGCCCGCGAATTGCAGAGTGCAGATTCGCAAATGTCATTGGCTGCAATATTATAAGGACAGTAAAATGCAGAAAACTCAACATATTAAATAACATAAAAAAAATAAAAAAAATAAAAAGAACTAACTGGGGAAGAAACCATGCTTGAAGGTCCTCGGAGTAGTCGGAGTCGGTCTTGCGCGTAAGCTCTCCCGTGCTCTGTGCTGCTTTGTCTTGTGTCAGTGATTCCTGCAATATTAGCTATCCATGCTCTCAGGCTTCTTTTAGTTCACAAAGTTATATTTGGCATGCTTCCATATTGATTATTTATTGCCGCAGGAGTACCAGAAACTACTTAACTAATTAAAAAAAATGAATTAGCCCATATCTTCCTTTCGTGACGATTCCCACATTATTTAGAGTAAATATACTTGTTTCAAGAAGAGTATTCAGAACATTTATTGTAAAGTAAAGTTCTTTTGATAGTTGAATGAGAAGTAACACTTTTTGAAAGCTGTATGAGAAGTATCATCGAATATGTTGCCCTCAGGAAACACGGTGGCCTGGTTGATGAGTGTGAGTCTGCGTTGGGCAAGAGACTGTCGCATTCCACTTGACTGAGGGCGAGAAGGACGTGAGGCTGCGTTCCTTCTCGTAAAGCTAATCCTCGAGAAAAAAAACTCATTTTTTCAATTTCCTGTCCCTCTCGTTCTATTCCGTCTTTCCCTTCCTCTCTCCCTGAATGGGAAGAGCCATTCTCTTCATGTCCAATCAATGGCATTTCGGAACAGACTGGCCCAGGTGAGATATGATCCTCCATGAATCCACTTCTGATTTCTGCTTATTGTTAGCGCTCTCTCTCTCTCTCTCTCTCTCTCTCCCTCCCCTGAAAACCGAGACTAACAAAAAAAGAATTCAATAATCGTCTGCAGAGACCTTGCAATCTCTGCACTCCTACGCTGTCCAGCCCTCATAAATAGTTTAGAACCTGATCTGTGTATTTACATATGTGTTCATGTTATGCATTCATGCATGTTGTTGAGAGAAATTCACAATATAGTCACAGACTATGCATATTAAAAGCAAAGAAAGATACACATATCAATTACATACATATATCAAAGATCTGGAACCGTTGAGGTTCATTCATGTAATTAAGCACGTGCACAGCGAGTTCGTATATAAAATTTTGTGTAATCTGGTGGATACAAAATTATAATTTTATCGAACCCGCTAAAATTGCATAAATCATGAAAGGGTAGTTCATGAACAACTGCAGTTGACGGGGACGCAATATAATTAAACAGAAGGAACAAAATAAAATTCCTCAGAAGAATCATTTATGGAAGCATATTTTAAATTTTGACATTCTCAGTGACTTTGGTGCTGTCATTCTTTGTTCATTATCAGTCGATGCGCTGAATAAAATAAGGCGGAAATCGTCGAGACCGTTCTCATTGTGTTCTACGCGTTCGTTTCCATCTCTGGCGTGGCGGGAATTTTGTTCGTCGTCATTGCAACTTTTAAACTGGAGTGCATTTTAGATATTACAATTTTTTATTTTATTTTTTTTCTTCTTAAAATTTAGTCTATACAATTTTTTACTTGCAGGAAGAAGAGTACTTCTTGCAATTATCTTATTGCAATTTGTTCTGTTTTCGATGCGGCGCACCAGGACGGCTATTTCTTCTTGATTATCAATTTCTTCTTCTTCAATAATCGCTCATACCGCAACGAGGTGGGCGCATCTTTCATTTCCGATATTCTCGGTTGCGCCACTTTGCCAATGAGAAAAGAACAACTCTTTTGCCTTTTCCAATATCTAGAAAAGCCATTTTATTATCGCGAAACTTCTTTTTACACGATTTAACCGTCTTCACTTTTTTAAGCAAAGATTACCGCTATGATATTATATATATACTACGCTATTACCGCTAAAGATTATCGCTTCTCGGATGTCGCCAAAACGGAGTTTGAGGAGCAACAAGTCTTGCTACGAGAACATCAGCAACGAAAAGTCTATGTATATCGCAGATGGGAGATCTATGTAATAACTAATCTCATCAGGCCACATAATTGCGAACGCAATCGTCGATTACGAGATTTGCTGTGGACGGCTGGCTAGCACTGGCTTAAATGTATTTAGGTATTGAAAAAACAGTACCACAATAGTTATAATCTTTGTCCTCGCAAGAAAAGGAACGATTTCAAGGTTTTTTCGCGCCTCTCATACAAGAGCCAGATATCGTACGGCGAGACGCTCTCGCCAGCAACCTCTTATTGTATCTCTCACGAGTCCTCCAGGACTCTTTTGTCTCTCTCACCTAACTCTCTCCTTGCACTCTAACAGGCCGTACTCCTTTTCTAATAGTTCTTCATTATCCACACTCTTCCGAACACCGCCGGAACCTGCAAGGAGGTGGACAGAGGGAACGACGACCAGCCACAGAGATCTTGAGATGAAGTAGATACAATGCAGGAACACCAGAGAAGAACACATATGTACATATAACACAAGAACACATTTATGTAGAAGTAGTTTATATATGGATGGAAGATGTAGTTCTTTGCGGACTCCGGGATGTACTCAGGGGAAGGAATAGTGCACGTGCAATTATTCCTAATTTCCCTTGAATCCCAAAGTCACGTATTCTACTTATGAACACATAACTGCACAACAACAGTGTACATATAACTTTATCAGTCCTGTGTGCAAAGGAATGTATTGCGAAATTACTTAACACGCACGCATTAAAAAATCATATAAATTGTATGTACATATTTTTCCTAGTCCATAACAGTCCGTTGAGATATTCACCGTTGTAATTATTCCCAAGTCCAGGAAGTAAGAGTAGTGAAAGGGCCCAGAATTATTGTATATTTGATCTTTGACTCCGTATTTAAATATGCATATCTGCACTATATTGCCTGTCTACAACATTGCACTTTAATGAATGTGCTCAAAGCGTCATGTACTTCTACTCAGTAAAAGTTCTAGTGGAGCGGTTGGCCAGTGTTCGGCTTCTCTGCCAGCCTAAGAGCCCGTAGCTAACTAAACAGGCCACGCGTAGCCGACCGAAATGAACCAGTATCCTTGCGGTGGCACTTCGTTGGCTTTCGTAATAAAAAGTCTAAAATGGTTATGAATTTTACGAAACTTTTTTAAAACTAAACAATTTAAAGCTTGGCGAAGACTGACCGACTTCCTTGGTATGTCCTTTCAACTCCGTCATGGCCCCGCAAACTCCTCTATCCAAGGCGATGTAGCCGAGGAGTGTCCCTCCATTTGCGTAGTGTGCCATATAAAATGCATCTTAAAAGAAGAATTTTTTCATCTTTTTTTTCATCTTCAGCAACCGATATTGGACGCGCTCACTTTTTCTTATAACTTTTATTATTTACCAAATTACTACATGACTATCCGGTTTTTTTTTCATCAAATATTGGTCGTACTCACTAGCAGGATCTTCAGGTATTGGCAACCTGTACATGGAGTAAAGGGAAGTGCCACAGCCAGAAACGTTGACAGTTGTCGATATCTTTGCGATCTCCTCTGCTGCACAAGGAAGAATTATTGTTTCAAAAATAGCAAAGCCACTAATTGTAAGGCTGCGCTACCATGTGGAAGCATTACTGCTCAAATAGATTTGAGCGATTGAGAGTGAAGTTATGGAAAAGGAAGAAGGGGATATATGTATGTATAGAGGGAGGAAATCTGACGATTGCCAAACAGCGGTTGGGCTGCGTTTATCTCTGCAATGTCTGTTGTGTAATAGTGTGCCAGCTTGTCTCTTCGGATCATTCGATAGAGAGGTGTTAAGACGGGTGAGAACGGTAGAAGCGTTGTTGTTGTGGTCGTGGGCGTTGGGATCGTCGTGCTGATGGTCGTAGTCGGTGGAGGAGCACTTGAGGTCGACGTGCTAGAAGGCTCTATCGTTTGAGGAATAGTTGCGGTCGAGGTGCTAGTGGCCTCTATCGGTGGAGTTGAGGTCGACGTGTATAAGGTCGTTGTTGGGACTTCTGTGGTTGTGGAGCAAAAGACACCATCCTGACAATGTTTACTTACGGTAAGGAGTTTCCAAGAGCATTACGTTAACAAGAGAATTAGGAGCCAAAAAAAGTTTAAAAACTAAGATATCACCTTGATGTGCAGAGTAGTTGGAATCGAGCACTGCTTGGGCGAGGAAGCGATCTCGCCAACAAGCGCACAGAGGCTCTTCTCTTCGCCGTAAGCGAAGCCTTCGCAGTCTTCCCTCTGGCAAGGTGAAAGACTTCTAACTCTTCCTTGCTTAATGGAGAACGATCACCGAAATATAGTTAATAAATGATTCGAATTGTCATGTTCACTCAGGAAATAAGCCCTCTCATTCTCACATGCTATGCATGCGTGAAAAAAGCCCACGAGAATGGGAGTGCGAAGGTGAAAACAGCCGCCTTTTAAATGGTACGCTCCGGAGCACCCCCCCCCCCCCTAGTACAGTAAATCTCATCGCAGAGTCTCTGGCACTCTTCGAATGTCGTCCGTGAATCTGCTGAAGTCGATGGCGAGCCTCCATGGAGTCGGGACGTTTCTCATAGAGCTGTACGCATGACGGCGGCAGCTTAAACTACGACTAGATTAATCTGTCTAACCTAATGGTAAGTTTTAAGTGGTATTCAGTTTAGATTTTAAATTAATAATATAAATTAAGAATATCTAGATATTTAATACCCCTTCTGTGGTTGCAAGACTGCGGTGAGCGGAGTACAACAAGAGAATCAGCACAATGAATCGTCGTGCATTGCGCATGATCTGCGAAAGGTGTTGTGAGACATTTCTATTCTTATTGTGAGTATTGAATGCCTTTGTTACAGTTCTTTGCAAATATTTTTCATTTAATACAATAAAAATTTCTTTCGAAAACAGGACAACCGAGTGGTCCAGATTCGGGGGAGGGGGGTGGCAAAACGGTGAGTAGATGACCAAGGAGAGGAGGCAGATAAGTGGATGTGAGGAGGGAGAGAAGGCGACGACCGATGCGTTCAACACAATTGTATTACAACTATTCATTTATAGAAGGGTCTTTCAGAGTTTGTACACAGAAGATATCATTGAGAAATGGAGAGCAAAGATAGCACGACTCACCGGGAAATGCGAACATTTTCTTGTCCTTGGTTCTCTTGTCGTTCGTGCTTCTTTCCATTAGCGTTCCTTCTTTCCCTTGCCATCTCCCATGGCCACAAAGTAGAAGGGGCACACTTCTAGCAGTTTCCATTTGCTCAAGGAAGAAGTTAACACGACCGCAGATAAAACAGGAAACGGAAAAGACATAAAAAAATTTTCCATGCCGTCAGCAATTTTAAGAAGTAGTATATATTCTACTTGTGTTCTTTAAACATTGAAACATCCTAGATTCCAGTGCTAAAATTGAGCGAATTGCATTTACTTTTTATTGATTAGCCCGCCCTGCGTTCGAACTTCCCTCTCGTTCATTATCGACGCTGATTCTGGTGAAACGATGAGCTCGCCAAGATATGAAGCCCAAAATCTACGGCCACTTTGGCAGAATCCATCCGGCAAAGAATCTTCGAAATCCCACCCATCTTGGATCCCTCGACCGTTCATTAATGATTTGCACCAACCGATAAACAATTTTTAAAAGAAGATTTATTAGAATGAGACGGAATCGTTCATTCCGTCTCATTCCGAGAGTTTCTCGTCACTCTTCGCTCGATCATTGAAGTTGTCAGTGGATAGCGAAATATGACGATTCAAGGGGCTTGTCTGGTTAATTTGTGTAAAGCGTAGACCGCAACACTTTTCATTGCGAAGAGTTGATAATCTCTGCGAAATAGAAAATTCTGCGAAATAGAAAATACATGCGAAATATAAAATACAAGGATAGAAAAGGTATATTCCCCCGTTCCCAAGCTACGTGTGGTGTATTGCGACAGCGTTTGATTGGGAGTCCCAAGGTCCGTGGTTCGATGCTTTGCAAGAGCGACTTTTTTGCTCGCAACAGAAAATCTTATTTTCCATTTTTCTTATCATTTATACCCAAATATGATAAGAAACTCAAGCAAAACAAAGGAAGAAACTCAAACAAAATAAGAAGTGCTTAGAAAATTTCACTCTAATTTGTTGTTTGTAGTTTGGCTGCTGGATTCAGCCAGCTCGTTTCTCAGCCAAACACCTAGCAAAAAATTCCGCTAAACAGCGTAGCTTTGTCAAATTGACAGAACTTTGTCATTACGCATATTTTGGAAAACGGTTTTTCTAGGGTGACGCGCAATGAAAAAAGACATAAAACCCTCGGAGGAAATCGCATGGCATGTCCTCAGCACTTCGCAATTCCAGTTTGAATTATTTAAATTAATTTAATTAATCGGATTAATTTCGGACCCAACAATGTTGGACGGTACTGTATATTCTTTCAAAGATGTTATCTCGCCTCGATCCGAGTAATCGTTCTGCTATCAGAGAATGAAACTGTTTTCGAAGTGACTCTGTCTCGGTTTCTGTGACGTAGGCGATGTGAAAAAGCTCTTAAAGAAGAGAGAGAGAGAGAGAGAGAGAGAGAGAGAGAGAGAGAGTAAGAGAGAGAGTGAGTAAGAGAGAGAGAGTGAGTAAGAGAGAGAGAGAGAGAGAGTGAGAGTGTGAGAGAGAGTGAGAGGGGTAGCGAGAGCGTGAGTGTGAGGGAGAGGGAAAAATGTGATAGCGTGCGGTTTGAAGTAAAGCGGAAGTAATATAAGCAATGCTGCTATAAATTAGGTTGTAAAGAAAGAGAAGAGAATGTTTGTGAGAATGGTGAATTCTGCTGCAGCGGACGAAGTGATGACGAAACGAGCACCCGGTTGATCTCTGTCTGCTTCTTCTTCTTCTTATTGAGCTCGTTTAAAGGAGATGAACAGATTGGAGGGGGGGAGGTTGGAGAGAGAGTGTGAGAGAGAATGTGAGAGAGAGACAGCGAGAGAGTGAGAGAGAGAGAGAAAGCGAGAGAGAGAGAGAAAGCGAGAGAGAGAGAGAGAGAGAGCGCGAGAGAGAGAATCTGATAGAAAATGATTGCGAGTTGGTCATAAAGGATGAGTCAGCAGATGATCAGCCACCGCTTGCCACGCTGGAAGGTCGTTCTTCGGGCGGATCCTCTTGCGGCTGAGCAACGTCGTCTTGTTCGCTGCCAAGAGCACCCACTTCTCTTTCAGCTGCTCGTATGTCATCCACTGCAAGATTTCAAAACAAGTCTCTAAAATATCGACATATCTTTCCGTTCTAGCAAGTATCCGAAATTAATTTCTAATTTAAATCATATCCTGTCGGTCATGCCACGGTGATTGAATTCGACTACGTGGACTGCAGGAGATAAAAGAATTAAATTAAATATTGAACAATATTGTTGCGAAGAACAAGCAGACGTGAAAGGAAACGACAGAGAGATAGGAACGGCAACGAGAAAGAGAGATAGATAAAGTCTCGCCTAGAGAAGAATCGCTCCGCAAGCCTAATGGAAAGAAAGGCTCTTTCTCTCGGCCCTCTTCCATGAAGTGTATCGAACGACTATGCAGACAGATAAGATTAAAGGAGGGTGATTACCAAAAAATTATGAGAGATTACGAATTGCCGCGGACCTTTTCTCTTTCGTGCGTGCTATTTTCAGGCAGTGGGCCTGCGAAATAGCACGCGAGAATGAGAGTGCCTGCTCCCAGGGCAGAGGCGGAAATTCGAAACTGCATTAAATATTTTTCGGTGATGGCCCTCCTTTAAGAACAAAAATGTAGTTGTGATGTTTTGCTCTTCACACATACATATCAACAAGGTGGTAGTCGAGGCAAATGAGAGAGAAAATTAAAAGGGTGAGGAAGGGAAAAGAGATAAAGGAAAAAAAACAAATTTATGGAGTGGAGATATGTATGTACATATAATCACCCAAAGCCTAATAGTAGGCTCGACTCTTCTGGGCTACATATCAATTTATTCCGCAAAAGCCCGTGAACCAAACCCTTAAGAGAATATGGACACTTCGGGGAGAGCTTGGGAAGTCATGTTTTCAATAATTTTCCTTTGAAGGTCACCACTGCCATTTCCACCAGATCCTCCAGATTCTCAACTCCTCTGAGCTCTATTCGGCCTACCTCTATCCATCAGCCTCAGTCTTTCTTCTCTCTTCCGCTCGAAGCGTTCTTGTTGCTGCACAAGAGCTTAAATTTAAAAAAAATTTACATATATTTTTTAACATATTTTTCTCTCATTGTTGTTGGAGTGTACAATGCTTTCATCAAGAAACACGCGGCAATTTCAGCGACCTCATCTGCTGGATTCCATTAATGTTTCGAGGGACTGCGAGCAAGGTGGGCTGTCCTCGAGAGCTCTACTTTCGCAATTGATTCAGTTGTATGGCGGCAACTCAGAAAGATGAGTCGGTTTCATCTACATGTACTATATCCATTTATGAACACAAATTACGTACTTCGTAGTATTGAATTTATTACGGTAACTCAATTAGGTAATACACTTGGCAAACGATTAATAAATGATAATAGAACTCTAATAGAATTCTGTACTGACTAAAGAGTAAATAATAAGTAAAAATTTAATTGCTAGAGAATTAACGATTTTCTCTAGGGATTGAGTTGCTGATGCGCCGTGTCTTCTTCTCAATGTTCCTCATGACCGTCGTGGTGATCGTCGTGGTGATCACTTCCGTGACCTCGGCCACCACGCTGTACACTGTCCTCTTTGCTCCCTCTCGTCCCGAGTCGCCTTCCTCTAGCATGAACCTGACTCGGCATCTCGCCATCGGTGTCTTCATTAACATTTCCAAGTCGTTGAACGCCGTTATTCTCTACGCAACGAGGTGGGCGCATCTTTCAGATCCGTTATTCTCTATTGTCTTTCGCCGCTTTGCCAATGAGAAAAGCACCACTCTTTTGCCTTTTCCAATATCTATAAAAGCCATTTTATTATCGCGCAACTTCTTTTTTACACGATATAACCGTTTTCACTTTTTTAAGCTAAGATTTCCGCTATGCAATGCCATCGCTTCTCGGATGTCGCCCTAACAGAGTCTAACAAGGGAAGTCTTTCGGCGGGGTATGGCAAACCTCAACATATTATACACCATTCGGAAGCTCTCGATGAGCTGGTAACGTTTTTGATGTTTCTAGCTGCTAAAGAGATTCTTTTTCGCAGAAATTGCTGGAAAAATACACTTAAATTAACATTTACACTATATGTGCTGCGGATGCATTATTTCTACCTGCATCTTGTGTTTATGTCATTGCAACTCGGCTACATGGTGTTTAAAAAAAAACCCGTTCGATTTATCAACTTTGGGCGACTGCAGGCACCCGGTCTGGAAGAGGCCTCGACCATGCTAGGCCCTTCCAGACCCCGGTGCGCCTGTACCTCGGTGTTTCCAACGCTCTCTTTAGCAGCTAGAAACATCAAAAACGTTACCACCTCGTTGAGAGCTTTCGAATGATGTATAATATCTGGAGGTTTGCCATACCCCGCCGAAAGACTTCCCTTGTAAGGAGCTACAAGTCTTGCAATGAGAACTTCGGCAACGAAAAGTATCTGCATATCGCAGATGAGAGATCTATGTAATGACTAATCTCATCAGGCCACTTAATTGCTAACGCAATCGTCGATTACGAGATTTGCTGTGGGCGGCTAGCACTGGCTTGAATGTATTTCGGTATAGAAAAAAGGGCTCTATTCTAGTGTAGGCGTCAAATGGAAAATAAAAGCGTCCCATGGGATTATAGGCGTCAAATGGAAAATAAAAGCGTCCCATGGGATTATAGGCGTCCCATGGAAAATAAAAGCGTCCCATGGGATTATAGGCGTCCCATGGAAAATAAAGGCGTCCCATGGGATTATAGGCGTCCCATGGAAAATAAAGGCGTCCCATGGGATTATAGGCGTCCCATGGAAAATAAAGGCGTCCCATGGGATTATAGGCGTCCCATGGAAAATAAAGGCGTCCCATGGGATTATTAGCGTCCCATGGAAAATAAAGGCGTCCCATGGGATTATAGGCGTCCCATGGAAAATAAAGGCGTCCCATGGGATTATAGGCGTCCCATGAAAAATAAAGGCGTCCCATGGGATTATAGGCGTCCCATGGAAAATAAAGGCGTCCCATGGGATTATAGGCGTCCCATGGAAAATAAAGGCGTCCCATGGGATTATAGGCGTCCCATAGAAAATAAAGGCGTCCCATGGGATTATAGGCGTCCCATGGAAAATAAAGGCGTCCCATGGGATTATAGGCGTCCCATGGAAAATAAAGGCGTCCCATGGGATTATAGGCGTCCCATGGAAAATAAAGGCGTCCCATGGGATTATAGGCGTCCCATGGAAAATAAAGGCGTCCCATGGGATTATAGGCGTCCCATGGAAAATAAAGGCGTCCCATGGGATTATAGGCGTCCCATGGAAAATAAAGGCGTCCCATGGGATTATAGGCGTCCCATGGAAAATAAAGGCGTCCCATGGGATTATAGGCGTCCCATGGAAAATAAAGGCGTCCCATGGGATTATAGGCGTCCCATGGAAAATAAAGGCGACTCATGGGATTATAGGCGTCCCATGGAAAATAAAGGCGTCCCATGGGATTATAGGCGTCCCATGGAAAATAAAGGCGTCCCATGGGATTATAGGCGTCCCATGGAAAATAAAGGCGTCCCATGGGATTATAGGCGTCCCATGGAAAATAAAGGCGTCCCATGGGATTATAGGCGTCCCATGGAAAATAAAGGCGTCCCATAGAAAATCTAGGCGTCCCAACTATTTATAGGCGTCCGAAGGATTTACAGGCGTCCCATCAGAAATATAGGCGTCCCAAAAAATATAGGCGTCCTAAAAATTTTAGGGCGTCCGAAAAATTTATAGGCGTCCGATAATTTAAAAGTGACAAAACAAATTTTTTTTACGATCTTTCTTTATTATGTATATTCGTGATAGTGACAATGGAAGTAAGTATGTACATAGGGGAAGCGGAACACATCAAGGAGTAAATGACAGGGGAAGCGGAACACATCAAGGAGTAAATGACTTGGCCATCTCTATGAGGAGGTGGTTAAGAATCTTCTCTTTTTTGAATTTTCTGCGCAGCATGTATTGATACAAATATTTATTTATTTATTTATTTATTCATACACCATTAAGATGTGACGACATTAAAAGTAATTAATAGAAAAATGTCGAGTCAGCAAGTGTGATTAAAGGGAAAGGGGAAGGGAAGGGGCAGCAGACCGCTCACGACATCGCCGGCACGGGAGTGGCAAGTTCCCGGAGAGGGGGTCTATGAGGTCCCCAAGGAGGTGGCAAGGCTCCATAGACTGTGCTGGTTTGGCTGCAGACACACTTCGGCGACTCGAGAACGGCTGTTGGAGAGGGAAGAGATGATAGAAGGGCATAGATTTACATGATCGGAGATAGTTGGCTGACTCATTGAACTTATATAATCTTTCTTATACTATAGATTCTCTACTCTGATCTGGAGCAATTCCAAAATTGGCAAGCTATAAATGGCTTTCTTAAATACTTTGACTGTTAAAGATGAAATGGCAATTAAAGGCAACTTATAATAATATGACGCAGCTCGAATGGCAAACGAGAATTGAGAAAGAGTAGAGCGTGATCGAGGAATGAAAAATGCATATTGCGACAAACATCCATTGGTTGCTCGGAATACAAACAGTCTGCTAATAGGAATGTCTACTTCTCCGTGTAATAATTTGTATGCATACGTCAGATCGGCACGCACACGTCTAACAAGCAAACTAGGCAGATTAAAGAGTGAAAGTCTAGATGAATATGACGGAATGTCTTGAAATTGAACAAAAATACTAGTAGAACATCTAATAAAAAGCAAGCGTGTGAATATATGCTGAATTCTCTCTAATTTACGAATTAGACCAATTTGATGTGGAGACCAAATAATGGAAGCAAACTCCATGATAGGAACGACATAACATGAATAACAGAAAATATAGATATCCGAGGACTTAGAAGAGAGAATGCGAAAGAGAGAATAAACTAGATTCAGAGATTTACGACATACATATTCTATATGTTCCTTGAAAGAGAGCTTACTATCTATTAGAACTCCTAGGTCACGAATAGCAGACGTTGAGACAGAGAAATTAATGATAGGAGCAAGATGGAAGACATAATACGGGTATCGTGGATTAAATTTGCCTAGGTGGAGTGCGTTGCACTTTTTGTGTGCTACGCGGAGCTGCCATTTTATGCAGTAGGACTCGAATAGATCAGTTGCTTCTGAAAGTTGATGAGAGGGTAGAGGGTCAGAGTGATGCAAATTTGCATACATTTTGATGTTATCAGCGAAAGATGAGATTTTTACATGGGACAGGTGCACAAAAATCGATGGAAGATCCGAAATGTATATGTTGAAGAGTAATGGAGAAAGCACCGCTCCTTGCGGAACACCACTTGTAGCAAGAAAAGAGTCAGATAAAGACTCCCCTACCCGAACTTGGAAAGAACGACACGTGAGAAAAGACCTAAACCATTTTAGTAGTGAACCCGCAATACAGTAACCCTCAAGTTTAATTAGAAGCTTTATTATAGTAGTGAACCCGCAATACAGTAACCCTCAAGTTTAATTAGAAGCTCAAGTTTAATTTATGAGATACCGTGTCAAAAGCTTTGCAGAAATCATAATACAAGATGTCAACACAGTTAGCAGAGCCGGATTTAGGATCAGAATCAATAGCCCGTATCCATTCAGTCGTGCATTCTAGGAGATTGGACTCAACCGACCGGCGCGAGCGGAAGCCATGCTGGCTAGGAGGAACAATGGAAAACATATTGCAACATCTAAGCAAAGCGGGACGGAGGCAGCGTTCAAGTACTTTTATTGGCGGCGGAGAGAGCGTCACAGGACGAAAGTCTTTAACCGAGGAGGAAGATGGAACTTTATTTATTGGAACTACGATCCCCTTCTTAGAGAGAGACGGGAGGGAAAGAAGCATGATAGAATAGTTGAAAATGTAGCTAAGCGGTGTACATAAAGAGGAGGCACATTTTTTATAGACTATTTGCGGGACTGGATCGGCAGTTACGGTAACCGACGGTTTAAGCTTGAGGAGGTTCTTTTTAACCAACGGCGGCATTACAATGAAATCCGAAAAAGAGTGAGAAATGGGCACATGGGGGGAGAATGCGGGCATGCTAGCATCGTCACCAGTAAATACAGAGGAGAAAAATTCACCAAACGCATTAGCCTTATTACCGTCACCGATGCATACCCTACCGGACTGATCTCTCAGGGCGCCTATACTAGGTTTAATTTTCAAACGACAGCCAACAAACGAGTATAATTTCTTCTTAGATTTCATAAGGGCGGCTTCATGATTGCGGTTGTACTTAGACATCATTTTAGACAATTTAGCGGTTACACGCAGATATTCAGCTCTAACAGGCAGGCAGTTTAATTTCGGGAAAAGAGCAGCTATATGCGCGAGAAGAGATTGAATATATGTAGGGTATCTATCCCAAGAAAGGCGTCTAGTTGAGAGGGGCGTGAAAGCGTGGACAATATCACAGAGAGTGGATGTAAATCTGTCATGCATGTCATCTATGTCAGTAAAGTTAATAAACACACTGACTAGCTGGGGAGAAGATTGTCTCGCGTGCCATATATATACATACATACAAACACTAAAATATACATATAGACACTCATGCACGAAAAGTTTAATTTCCTGCTCAAAGTACCTTTTCTGGGACGCCCTAAATTCTATGGGACGCCTTTTCTTGCCATGGGACGCCTATAAATCGGTCGGACTTTTAATTTCATGGGACGCCTAACTTTTCCATGGGACGCCTACACTAGAATAGAGCCGAAAAAAGCAGTAGTTATTATCTTTGTCCACACCAAAAAAGGAACAATTACAAGGTTTTGGCCTCTCACACAAGCGCCAGATATCGTACGGCGAGACGCTTTCGACAGCAACCTCTTGCTGTATCTCTCACGAGTCCTCCAGGACTCTTTTGTCTCTCTCATCTAACTCTCTCCCAGCACTCTCATTGGCCGTAATCCTTTTCTAATATTTCTTCATTATCCACACCCCTCTTCCGAACTCTGCCGGAACCTGCAAGGACAGAGGGAACGACGACCAGTTCCAGAGATCCGAGAATCTTGAGATGAAGTAGATACAATGCAGGAATACTAGAGAAGAACATGTATAACACAAGAACACATTTATTCACTAGTAGAAGGGTTTTATAAAGGGATGGAACATAACTGTACAACAGTTATCAGTCCTGTGTGCAAAGGAATGTATTGCGAAATTACTTAACACCCACGCATTAAAAAATCATATAAATTTTATGTACGTACAAGTTGTTTTTCAAGTCCATAACAGTCCGTTGAAATCTTCACCGTTGTAATAATTCATTAGTGCAGGAAGAAAGAGTACTGAGTGGATCCAGTACTAATGTATACACACAAGAAAAAATTCCATTAAAAACTACTGTTTTGGCTACGGTATTTACCGTCGAAAGAGCTTTCTAGGGAATAAACCGTACTAATTCGCAAATAATAACCGTTGCCGCAAACCGCTGGTCAAAAACCGTCAAAAAGCGGCTAACCGCTGCGGCAACGGTATTTTTGCAGCTAAGGAGGACGAGGCTTGAACCTCGTTTTTGGTAATTTATTTCACTCTTTCGCCTCTCTCTCTCTTTCTCTCTCTTTCTTTCAATATCTCTTCCTTCCCTACTTCTCTCTCGCTGTCTGCTTCTCTCTCCTTCCCTATTCTACTTCTAATATGGCTGGAACCACGTAAATAGACGACAATTTCTCAATTTTTGTGGTTAAGTTGGATTAAATACTTCTTTTGTTATAATATCTTTAATAAAGAAGAAACTAGAAACTAATAAGGTGTTAAAAAAACGGAAAAGTGAATGAAATATCACTGACCTGATTTGCGTAGTGGAGTTGGCGTGGACGACGGTGAACCTGTAAGCAGACAGAGAGTTTTGCAGCCGCGCGGAACCGAACCCGTACCCAACCAAGCCACCACCCATTTTCGCATTTTTCCCAGCACGCGCGCCTTAGACCACTACACCACACGCACCCCGCGACTGAATCCGGAAGAAGATAGCCAATTGAAAACGGAGGTCGGCATGAAGGTATGTTAAGGTCGCGAGCGCGCGCTTGAGAAAGACAGAGAGAGAGAGAGAGAGAGAGAGAGAGAGAGAGAGAGATAGAAAGAGAGAGAGATTGTAAGACAGTATTTTTCTCAAAATTGTCGTCTTTCATCACTTGCAGTTTATTCATACTGTATTCGGTTAATTTAGTCTCAATGATGCGCTTGCTTTCACTACTTCAATAACTAATAAACTACCAAACGGTGAAGTCCGAATCTCTCTTGATTAGCTGTAATGTTCTAATTGCATTCGTTCAGTGTAGTGTTCACTGCTTGTTGAGGAGAGTAAGACAGACAGAGAGAGACAGACAGAGAGATAGAGAGAGAGATAAAGAGAGAGAGAGAGAGAGAGAGAGAGAGAGTGAGTGAGTGTGAGAGAGAGAGAGAGAGCTGGAGAGCACCTGTGAGGGAGGGAGTGGTAACCTGATTGTGAGAGCTTCGTTCTCTATGTATCGATTTTTTTAAGCTGCCAATTGCAAGCAGGCTAAACTTTGCATCCATATAAGCATACACTTACCATGTTTCAACTTACGCTTTACAATTACAGCATTCAACAGTTTTTATTGTTATGCAGTGGTCAATGTGATAACAAGCGGAATGTAAGCGCCATAAAGAATCGAGCGACATTTTGACAGAAATGTACAGGCATTCACAGGATATTCCAAACAATATGCAACGATTCACAGGATATTCCAAACAATATGCAACAAGATAAACTAGATTTTCACTCGTAATGAATACATTCACATAGTGCACCCTGTCAAAATTAAATCAATGAATATACAATTTCACAAAGAAGGAAGAAATACAAAAGACGCTTTCTCACAGAATACATATACAATCTTTGGCAAATATGATGAAAAGATTTTTACAAGGTTACTTACTCTTCACCTATTTCTAGGAAACTATACAAACCACTCTACAAATCCATGATAAAATTTGACCAAAAGAATCATGCCAAATGTATTTGAATGCTGTCTACCAGGTTGATAGCTGTGTTCGACTTGACCGACTGTGGCGCGCCGATGAGAAGCGAGAACACGCCCCAGATGTCGGCAACCTCAGAGTCGAATCGGAGATGGAAGAGGAAGTGGCAGGCCAGGGCAACAACAACAGCCTCGATGAACGATTCACCGCAGAGAATCTCGATTGCCTGGAAATATACATTAATCTTACTTTTTTTTGTTCCTGTTCAACCAAGAAATATGCAGGCAGTGAGAGAGAGAGAGAGAGATGATTGAGCGTGAGACAGAGAGAGAGAGAGAGAGAGAGAGAGAGAGGGAGGGAGGGGATTGAAGCAAAACAGCCTCAATTTTCAAGATCTTATATCCGGACAGTACTGCACCTTTTCTGACTGGAGAGATGAAACTATTGCAAAAAGAAAACTTTACACTGACGTTACAAAATACGGAGAACTGCTTCCTGCTTTGTCCGTACTTGACAACCAGCGGCTGACGGAGGCCCATTTCACAGAGTCGATCGACGACGTGCCTTGCATCAGGCTCAGACTATAAGTATTGATTGGCAATTTCTCTAAAGCGCAAAAAAAACATTTTAAAAGAGAACACTTATCAAAGAGAATCACATACAAATCTATTGCTGCTTTCAATTTGGTAAAAATATACAGCAAACTGTCTGACCAGGAATGTAGAGAAGACTCTGCCAAAGCGTGACATCTGCTTACGTGGGCAGAACTTCTTAAAGTGGGCAACCACAGCGAGAACGGCTTGTACAGATGCTGTTTCTGCAACCATCTCTTGTCAACTTAGATCGACTAGATTCAACAGAAAAATCGGGAAATTGGTTAAAAAAAATTCTCCTCTTACCTGAACCTGTAACTGTATTCATGGCAGAAATAGACATCTGCTCGGCCGAGGAGAAGTTAGTCTTGAATATGCTGCTCAGATACTCCTCGATTCGGGGCCACTTCTGCACAAAGGCGTTGGTGTCGACCTTGAATCCTCTGTCAAAGTCGGACAGTATCTGCAATTAAAGAACTACAGTAATTTAGACCTGCTCTTTACAAACGAGTACGGTATTGCCGTATATCAAGAAAAGTACCTGCTTGGAAGAAGAGAGCTGCCTAAATTCTTCAATCGCCTTCGCAGCACCCATCTCACGACATAGCTGGAGTCGGTATTCACTTAAGAATAAATAAAGACCGTAATTCAGGCAAATTCATTTATGATTGTTATTCTATTAATTAAAGTACCGTAATATATATATACGGGTTATGCATAAGCAGAATATCATTAAAAAATAAGTGACTGTAACAATCTCCTCCAATTAATTAATGTATACAAATTATAATTAACAATAATATTCAAAAATAGGTGTAGAAAGACTGACCGCGACTCTTCGAGCATCTGAAGGGCAGTGTCACTGTCATCAGGAAAGTGCCTCAGCTGCATGGCGATGAGACGCTGACCTTCGAAGTTCCTTGGAGACGTGTCCATCTTCTTCCTCTTGTATGGTCGCAGGACAGCGTCTCCATGAAGCGCCATGCGTCTTCGCCGATTGCTAACGTACACGATGAGGAAGCTCTTGTTGCCGCGGACGAAGGGCGTCTAAAGTAAATATACAGTATGCTCTAAAGTTATTTGCAGTTATTAAGGATAAATTTAAAAAAAATACGAAGTGAAACCTGGTTTGTCTTTGGGAATGGGAGCATGAGCCTGGTGAAGAAGCAGACAATCTCACGTGTGGTTGGACGATTCTTGCTAAAGAAGGTATGGAAGATTGTGTCAATATTCTAAAAATAATAATGAAAATAATACACAAGTTAATATGGAGAATTGGCTCACTTGTCTGCATGCTGCATAAGATATTCGCCGACCCTTCGAACGAACTGCCTCCTGACGTTACAACGATACTCTTCGGTGATGTCACCGGACCGCAGAGAGGAGACGATGACATCAGTTTCTGGATGAGTCCTCAGAATATCTTAACATGTACAGTTAATCACTTTGATCACGAAATTGTAATGTAAAGGGTACCTTGCATGGACGCAGTACTTAATTTTTCATTAAGTCTTTGCACAAGCACAACTCCGCCAGATCGATTTTCGCGATCTAAGTTGATGGGAGCGATTTTTTTAAAATATAAACATAAACAGCTTACTTTTCAGAATCTCGCCAACGCAATGACCATCCAGTACAGACGCTGAAGAGCTACTCTCGTGACGACTTCCAATTTCATCGATTTCCTCTTCATCGTCAGAACTACTCAGCATTATTCTCTTTCGCGAGGGAGAAGCGGAATCACGAGCCTGATTACGGAAAATATCGTCCTTTGAAAGATAAAGAAGCACATAGTTTAGATCAAAAATTTCTAACGTTTGAAAATGGGCTGTACTCCTCTTCCTGACAATGAGCAACATAGACTGTTAGCTGGCAGTCGTCATCGGGGAATACACCCAAAACGGGGTACTCGATGCGACCCACTGATCTTGTAACTCGACAAATTCGCGAGGGATGGATTTCGTAACGGCCAAGAAGCTCCATCGTCAGCTCCTCCAACGTAGTTGCAGCGGACTCATCGGAACCAAGGTCTGCTTCAACCGACTTTCCATCTTCAGCCAAAACTTGCAACCGGAAACGCATTCTAAATTAAGAAATCAAATATATGCTTAAAATCAGTTTACAAGTAGTAATTGCGTTATAACGCCTTAATTTTTATAAGGAATAACACTCATTTGAAAGCGCAATTCTTCGTTTATTCCAAAGGGAAATGTCTGATTGGAATGTACACAACATCAACAAAGAAGTAAGAGTCAAGTGGGTGAGCAGAGTTAAGATCTTCGAAGGAAAGAACACAAAGAACATCGGACATCTGAACAGTGTAACAGTTGATAGAATCAAGCCAAGAGATCGTTTCGCACTTTTGAATCACAAGTTTCCACTCACCATCAACATAAGCAGCAAAGCGAATCTGACCAAAGGATGGGAGCGCGCCTGCTGCCAAGACTACAATATCGCGGTCACTGTAGCACATTCCATGGTAGTCAATTCTATAGCACCACATACGACAATTGCGAGGTCAGCAATGATGGAGATCAGGGGAGAATCGGATGGAAGCTCGCTGTAATACCGTACCCCTGCTCGCGGCAACGCTTCCAAATTGAATGATGCGCGCTGAGATGCAAGGAAATGCTGCGCGTGGTTGATCATGGAGAATGGCAAGTTTTGAGCGTTCCTAGACATGTAGAAGTGCGACTTGATCGATGCATTCAGTTGCTCGAAATCAATACACCAATTCAGGATGGGGGGTCCATACAATCTCACGAATCTTGCATAGTGAACGAGGTGGTGAGTTTTGATCGTCATCGAAACCTCGCCAGGGAAAAGGTTGACAATCTCGCGGACCGAATCAATGTATGTTGCCACTAGATCTTCTAATCTGGCCAGATCTCGCTCAGTAAAGGAAGGCTGCAGAAGGGTGAGGAGAACTTTTCCAAGAAGCACAAAGGATTCCCACTCTATGAAGTCGGAGAGATCGGTGTGAAAATGAAGAGCAAGCGGGAGCAATCTCATTAGAGTGTGAACCTGGGAAGCGCGCTGGGAGATCGAAGTGCCAGAGAGAACATCTACCTTGAATGGGGAGGGGCGGGATGAAGAATCTTGCTTTCCGTATGGGAGATTGGACAAAATCGCGTTGATTCTTTGCAACTTAAGCCCACGCCGATCCAATGCGCGCAGAAGCCTTATGGTTGCTCTTTGGGCTTCACCCTCCAAAACGTCGTGCATTAGATCCAGCGAGCAATCATTCATAAAGTCATACCCCGGAATGCCATCCAAAGGGCGAGCATCTTTGAAGCCATGGTTCTGGGCCAATCCTGCGCTGAAGACGTGGTCGTACCACCGCCTATCTTTCAGCTGAACTTGCGACTCGTTCGTGACAGTAAGGAAGTTGGCAGAGTCAACTAGGCAGAGGCGGCAGCGGTTGTAATTGAGTTTGAGGCCGCGAAACTCATAATGCGCTTTATTATCCGCAATCACAGAGAGGAGTACTGGGTGAAAGAGTTCATCTCCAATTCGAAGGCCACCCCTATCATAAATGCTGGCCAGCTGCTGCTTTAGGACATCAATGATGGGAAGGAAGGAATGCGCTGAGTGGTCTTTCGCATAGGCACTGGCATAGACCAACTTGGACGCCAATGCCGATGAGGCGTCCAAGTGATGCCCTGCCAGTTTGATTTGGAAAAGACAAAGCGAGTTGGCGGCGGCCTTGGGGCCAAGGGAGCTTCCGGGTGAGACATCGTCTGCATACAACAGGAAAGGAAGTGGGGTTGCATGCTGAGTTTCATCAGCCACGGTCTTATACCTTTCTCCCTTTTGATGGCAGCATATTCTATCGCTACAGCAGGACTTGAGCAGGTTGAGGGAGCGAGCAAATTGTACTGCTTGTCTAAGCACTTCTTCTAGCTCCAATACATAGAAGTACTCTCCTTGCTCTACACGCCGTTTCTATCTCTCTTAGTCGTCTGGATTACGCCCATCTGACATTTCTGAGGTGTTAGAATGTCGCCGTTACGCGTGCCAAGCTGCCAAGTCCTTTTGTAATGCGTCAAACAGGAGGAAATCGCCGAATCAGTTTCGGCTATAGCCCTAGGATCACCGGATTCGCCGACACGCTGCAAAAACTGGGCGAAGCTGTCCAGCGAAGAGCGGGGGACTCCTCTGCCCATCTGCTGGGCGAAAAATTGTTGGAGCTCGTTCGCACAGCTGGTAGATTCTGGAAACATAGAATAAATAGCTCTGGCAAATAGGAACCAAGAATACATGATACTTTTTTTATCTACACTAAGACCAAGTTGCATAATAGTTTGCATAGACATAAATGGGAACCTGGTGCAGGTTCAGAATTAGCCTCTGTTGATCCTCCTCCATCTCAACGTCCTCGCTAAACGACACTTCAGCAGCATTTGCTTCAGCAACGTTCAAAGCAGGCGGAACGACATTTGGAGGTCTTGGTGGTGGCGAAGCTGAATTTTTCTATTTATTTTAATAAACAATAGAAATAAAGTGCATGAAATTTTTTTCTTCTCTCTACCACCAAAGACGGCTGTGCTGTCCGTCAAGGCCTACTGTACTTCAAGTAAGAGGGCATAAAAAGTAATAAATAATCACCTGAGAGAATAGAACCAGCGTGAAAACGTGTGCAGTGCTGCCGTAGTGCGTCCATTTTGCCGAATCGCTGCCAGACGACACACATCTTGCATAGCAAGGCACCGCTGCCACCATGATCGTGTCGCCGATGCTCCAAAACTCTTCGTTTGGACTCCAGCCATTCGTTGCATCCTTCGACAGGGCATTCCATCTAAATAGTGGTGTAATTTGGTTTTCTTAAAGTGTCACAGTAGTAAGCTAACTAATTGAGGAGATTAAAAAAACTGAAGAATACATTAATAACAGAATGTGGCGAAAAAAAACTGACAGCTGTGGTCGTCCAACAGCCTGCTTAAGCCCCCCTTGCTGCCTCGACACAACTCGCGGTACTGCAAAGATGGAAAAACTGAATTACGAAAGGAAAATAATCTCAAAATAACAACTCATTAGAAAAAAGAGGATTTGTTTCGAAGGAATAAACATCTACTTCAAGTTTCCTATAAAATCTTACAGTAGTGACCGTCCAACACCCTGCTTCAGCCTCCCTTGCTGCCTCGACACAACTCACGATACTGCAAAGATGGAAAAGCTGAATTACGAAAGGAAAATAATCTCAAAATAACTACTCATTAGAAAAAAGATTATTTGTTTCGAAGGAATAAACATCTACTTCAAGTTTCCTATAAAATCTTACAGTAGTGACCGTCCAACACCCTGCTTCAGCCTCCCTTGCTGCCTCGACACAACTCACGGTACTGTAAAGATGGAAAAGCTGAATTACGAAAGGAAAATAATCTCAAAATAACTACTCATTAGAAAAAAGATTATTTGTTTCGAAGGAATAAACATCTACTTCAAGTTTCCTATAAAATCTTACAGTAGTGACCGTCCAACACCCTGCTTCAGCCTCCCTTGCTGCCTCGACACAACTCACGATACTACAAAGAAATGGATGCTGAATTACGCAAAGAAAATAATCTCAAAATAACAACTCATTAGAATAAAGAGGAATTTTTTAGAATAAAAAAAATCTACTTCAAGTTCCCCTTAAGAAAACTTACATCAGTGACTGTCTAACAGCCTGCTTCAGCCTCCCTTCCTGCCTCGCGAGATCTCGCGGTACTGCAAAGATGAAAAAGCTGAATTACGAAATGAAAATAATCTAAAATAACTACTCATTAGAAGAAAGGGGCTTTCTTTCGAAGAAAAAACATCTATTTCAAGTTCCCCTATAAAAAACTTACTGTAGTGACAATCCACCAACGTGCTTCTGCTTCCCTGTCTGCCTCCCAACAACCAGCGGAACTGTAAAGAAATAAAAGCTGAATTACGGAAAGAAAATATTCTTAAATAACAACTCTTTAGAAAAATGCTTTGTTTCGAAAATGTATCAACTGCTTAATAGTTCTCTTAAAGAAAACATACCGTGGAGATCCTCTACCAGCGTACTGATGCTTCCCCCTTCCTGCCTCACAACAACACGCGGAACTGCAAAGAAACGGAAGCTGAATTGCGCAAAGAAAATATTCTTAAATAACTGCTCTTTTGAAAAAGGGTTTGTTCCGAAAATAAATCAACTCCTTTACGTTTGCAACAATGTGGAAGATCTATTACTAAAGAGTTATACACAATAACAACCAATCGTTCAAAAGAATCAGCCAAAGATTTAAAAAAATATATTTATTACAAGTTAGCTTAGAGCGAACTTACCAGACGAAGTCGTCCCCCAGTCATGCACTCCTCGCTCCCTTTCTCGAGCAACTGCTAAGGGAATATTGTCTACAATAACTGCTCTTTCTAAAGAATAAGCCGTTAGATCTGTTACAAGTTAGCTTAGAGCGAACATACCAAACGTAGTCGTCGCCCAGTCCAGTACTCCTCGCTCCCTTCTGCTTCTTCACAACTCGAGCAACCCGATGTGGATGCTGAATTATATGAGAATATTATCTACAATATCTACCCTTTCTAAAGAATCAGTAATTAATGTGCTTCTAAAAAAACACTTGCATCCATTCATATCTATTTAAAAAAAAAAGATTCCATTCCATCAAGAAACATTTCCATAAAGAAATCATGCCCACCGTGGTAGTCACTCTTGATGATTCGCTGCAACCGAGCGAGCCGACCAGACACGTGAAAATAAAAATATTTGTGAAGAAAGCAAGGTTAAGTAATACTATTATATGAAAATTTACATATAAAAGAACCTTAAATGCGCCGAGCCTCTTTTATACAAAACCATACCTCAATTCGCTTCTAGCGCGAGAGACCCCGGCAGGGACTCTCTTTCATGCGACAGGAGGCGAAGGCTGAAAGTAAGTAAGAAATTCAAGAGAACCAATTAAAACATTATCATTTATGGTTAGCAGCGACATAATCCATCTTTCTGAGGAAATTCGCTCCAGAAAATCAAGTGCGCCAGCATACTATAAGTGCGCCATGGTACACCTCATGCGTCCAAAATGTGCAGTCGGAAAATACAGGTGCGCCAGCGAACCATAAGTGCGCCACGGAACACCGTATGCTTGTCCGAGTTGCCAGTTGTAAACCACTAATTTTAATGGTATGCTAGCTGGGGAAAATACCGTTGCTGCTTGAGGGCGCACCCAGGGTGCAAAAAGGCAAAAAACCGTTATTTCCAGCGGTTTCAACACCTACGGTATCGCGATTTCGCACTTCCAATGGTTTTTTTTCTTGTGTGTATATGTCTGCCCTTTAATCTCCGTATTGAAATATGCGTATCTGCACTATATTGCCTAGATCTCAAGTACTTCTACTCCAGAAAGAAAACATTTTAAATCAACATCGCACTTTAATGAATGTGCTCAAAGCGTCATGTACATACAGTACCGCCCAACATCCAGGGGTCATGGATGCAACGGATGCAACGGTTGCATCCTTAAGATCCATGCGAATTGTGGCTTGTACAGCGTCGAACATTTTCCATATTACATTTTTCTAAATGAGAATTTTTTTCTCTATCGACTGAATATATCCAATTCATAAAATACTCAACTCTTTTACGCGAAGATTTGTGTGCAATGTAAGTCCAAATGGTGTGCAAGGAATATTGTGCAAAGCTGTGTAGGGTACTTTACTTTAAATCTTGGTAGGTTTCCAAGAATTTTCTTCTTTCTTTGCTGATCTGAGAACTGCAAAGAGGTTATCAGCAGTGCAATTAATGCAGAGGAGGAGGCAAAAGAAGACTGACAAAATATAGCAAAAAAACTGGAAGGAATTGGCACAAAGCGGAATCGAACTCCAGCCCTTCTGCTCATGCTCGGATATGCATACCAATTCTCCACTCACCCATGTTGTTTTTAAGATCAAAGAATTTTAGCTAGCATTTTGACTTCATTTTTATTAGCTGTTTTCTTTATACACACAACACTTGGTTATCTCCTAGCCCGGATTAACGAGCAGAGAGTATGAAAACGCCGGCTATCATAGGGTGCGCGCCGGTTTGGACTTAATCATCTTTCTATCGTATCACGGTCAGGACGACCGTGGCGTAGCTATTCCAAAAATATATTCAAAATGGCGCGAAAATTTAAGAATTTTGAATTCGGTTGGGTGATCTTCTGAAATATTTCTGGCCAGTTCGAAAACGAAAATGGTCTGATGGTTTCTAATGATATGCACTGGATGTGGTAGACAAGACCTCCACTGTTGTTTACAAATCAATTGGGAGTGGCAAACATTTGTGCCATGGTGGCAGGTTGGTTGTGGCTTACATGGCTAGTGTAACCTGCGAGAGATCGGTTCCGCCATTACGTTTAACGTTTTGCACAGTCGGTTTTTTACAAACCTCCCTACAATTAAATTATTTTTTTTGCTTGGAATCCTTATGGCCAGAAATATTTTAGAAGATCACCCAACCGAATTCAAAATTCTTAAATTCTCGCGCCATTTTGAATATGTTTTTAGCATAGCTACGCCACGGTCGCCCTGACCGTGATGCGATAGAAAGGTGATTAAGTCCAAACCGGCGCGCACCCTATGTTAGCCGGCGTTTTCATACTCTCTGCTCGTTAATCCGGGCTAGGAGATAACCAAGTGTTGTTTATATAAAGAAAACAGCTAATAAAAATGAAGTCAAAATGCTAGCTAAAATTCTTCGATCTGAAAAACAACATGGGTGAGTGGAGAATTGGTATGCATATCCGAGCATGAGCAGAAGGCTGGAGTTCGATTCCGCTTTGTGCCAATTCCTTCCAGTTTTTTTGCTATATTTTGTCAGTCTTCTTTTGCCTCCTCCTCTGCATTAATTGCACTGCTGATAACCTCTTTGCAGTTCTCAGATCAGCAAAGAAAGAAGAAAATTCTTGGAAACCTACCAAGATTTAAAGTAAAGTACCCTACACAGCTTTGCACAATATTCCTTGCACACCATTTGGACTTACATTGCCCACAAATCTTCGCGTAAAAGAGTTGAGTATTTTATGAATTGGATATATTCAGTCGATAGAGAAAAAAATTCTCATTCAGAAAAATGTAATATGGAAAATGTTCGACGCCTGTACAAGCCACAATTCGCATGGATCTTAAGGATTCAACCGTTGCATCCGTTGCATCCATGACCCCTGGATGTTGGGCGGTACTGTACTTCTAATCAATAAAAGTTCTTATTTTATCTGATTTTGCATTTATCTCTGTTAAATGTCTCTCCCTTGTCTATTAATTTATGCAAACAATGCAGATAAACAAGATATCCAGATCAACGCGTCATGTACTCAATAAAAGTTCTAGTGGAGCGGTTGACCAGTGTTCGGTTTCTCTGTTAGCCTGAGAGCTCCGTAGCTAAACAGGCCACGCGTAGAAGATAGGTTTGAGTGCGTATCCTTGCGGTGGCTCTTCGTTGACATTCATAACAAGATAGTCTAAAATTGGCTTATGAATTTTACGAAACTTTTTAAAACTAAACAATTTAAAGAGTGTCGAAGACTGACCTTTGTCCTTCTTCTGTCCTTTCAACTCCATCGTGGCCCCGCAAACTCCTCTGCCGAAGGCGACGTAGCCGAGGAGTGTCAGGTCAGCTTCGGCGTTGTACATATAAGCCGCGAATGAATCGTAAAAGAGGAAAAGCAGGAGCCTTTTTCCATCTTCAGCAACCGATAATTTACGCGCTTACTGTTTCTTATAACTTTTATTATTTACCAAATTACTACATGACTATCCGGTTTTTTTTCATCAAATATTGGTCGTACTCACTAGCAGGATCTTCAGGTATTGGCAACCTGTACATGGAGTAAAGGGAAGTGCCACAGCCAGAAACGTTGACAGTTGTCGATATCTTTGCGATCTCCTCTGCTGCACAAGGAAGAATTATTGTTTCAAAAATAGCAAAGCCACTAATTGTAAGGCTGCGCTACCATGTGGAAGCATTACTGCTCAAATAGATTTGAGCGATTGAGAGTGAAGTTATGGAAAAGGAAGAAGGGGATATATGTATGTATAGAGGGAGGAAATCTGACGATTGCCAAACAGCGGTTGGGCTGCATTTATCTCTGCAATGTCTGTTGTGTAATAGTGTGCCAGCTTGTCACTTCGGATCATTCGATAGAGAGGTTTTAAGACGGGTGAGAACGGTAGAAGCGTTGTTGTTGTGGTCGTGGGCGTTGGGATCGTCGTGCTGATGGTCGTAGTCGGTGGAGGAGCACTTGAGGTCGACGTGCTAGAAGGCTCTATCGTTTGAGGAATAGTTGCGGTCGAGGTGCTAGTGGCCTCTATCGGTGGAGTTGAGGTCGACGTGTATAAGGTCGTTGTTGGAACTTCTGTGGTTGTGGAGCAAAAGACACCATCCTGACAATGTTTACTTTGACTTTACGGTAAGGAGTTTCCGAGCTGTATATTAAAGGAAGTATCCGACGAAAGAATACCGTATCTGACTAGATTACGTTTCAAACTGTGCTAAACTCCCAACTGGATGAGCCTTTTTATAGCGCCCGTTACAAAATTTCAAATTTGAAACGTATGTGTATCTGACCTCTCTCGACGTCTTTCATTGTCTCGCTTTTCTCTAATGTCTGTATTTCTCATCCTTTGGTGAAAATGGGGTGGGTAAAGTGGGTAAGACGGGCAGAGACTGCCTTTTCTTCCCACTCGTTGGCACTCCTTGCTTGGTTTTGAGCATACACCCGGTGCATCGACAGAGACGTTTTCTACCGTATTCCAAAAAACAAATGCAAATTTTTCGCTAAATACTGGCTTTTGTAAAACAGGACCACCTCTAATCGATCTTTTAGACCTAACTTGATCATATGGGAATATAAAAGAAGAAGATATTTTTTCGTCGGATACTTCCTTTAACAAGAGAATTTATTAGTCGACAAAAGTTTGAAAGCTATGAGAACACCTTGATGTGCAGAGTAGTTGGAATCGAACACTGCTTGGGAGAGGAAGCGATCTCGCCAACAAGCGCACAGAGGCTCTTCTCTTCGTCGTAAGCGAAGCCTTCGCAGTCTTCCCTCTGGCAAGGTGAAAGACTGTGTAACTCTTTTCTTGATTAATGGAGGGCGATTACCGAAATATAGTTAGCGCATGGTTCGGATAGCCGCGTTCACTATGGGAGTAAGCTCTCTCATTCTCGCTTGCTATTTCGCAGGTCGCACAAACACGCTGCGTGCGTGAAAATAGCCCGCGCCAATGAGAGGGCGAAGGTGATAGCCGTCCTTTAATTGGTATGCTCCGGAGCACCCCCCCCCCTCTAGTACAGTACACCTCATCGCAGAGTCTCTGGCACTCTTCGAATGTCGTCCGTGGAATCTGCTGTAGTCGATGGCGAGCCTCCATGGAGTCGGGACGTTTCTCATAGAGCTGTACGCATGACGGCGGCAGCTTAATGATCTGACTGAGATTTTAGTGGACCTCAAGCAGAAGTGCAATGTTTTTATAATATGCATTGTAAATTAGTATTAATTAAGATTTTTTAAATGTTTTATACCCTGATATCTCCTGCGGTTACAAGAATGCGGTGAGCTGAGTAAAACAAGAGAATCAACACGTTGAATCGTCGTGCATTGCGCATTGGATCTGCAATGGGTGAAGTATTCTCGGTCTTGTTTAAAGTATTTATTAAATTTTATTTATTTATTCGAAAAATATCGTCATAATATGAGCAATGGCTAAACAAGTAGCCAAACGGCATTGGTGAAAATGATAGATCACGTTAAAAGCAACTTTTGTCCAAGTTGAACTGACATAGAATAGAAAATGTGAAGAAGTATACATAAGTCATCTCTTGCGGGACGTCAAGTTTTATGCATTAGCATTGATGCCGTCAAGTAGAATTTATTTGCGATTTTTTTGAATATTACATAAAATAGTAAAATCGAAATAGACAAATCGAAAAAGAATACTCATGAACAACCAAAGCTATAGAGCTATGCAAGCCTCGCTGAACGTGTACAATTTCGTTACAAATAACTTTTTTCAATTAATAAAAATTAGTCCAGATTGGGAATTTTCGAAAACGGTGAGTTGAAAACCAATTACAATAGTTGTTGAGAGAAGAGAAGAAAAGGAGACGACTGATGCATTCAACACAACTGCATTACAACTTTTCATTCATGGAAGGGTCTTCCGGAGATAGGACGCAGAAGATACCATTGGGGGAAACCGACCATAGGAGACGGAAGAGGAGGAGAGGAGGGGGAGAAGCGATTCACTGTAAGATGCACAGATTTCATATCTTTGGAGAACTGGTCGTTCATGTGTCTTTCTCTTAGCTTTTCCCTTTCCATCTCCCAGTGCCATAAAGAAGAAGGGGCTCAATAAGAAAGAGAGTTGGCTCAGCATTCATAGCAACGTGTGCCAATTTTATTCCCAATGACATGATATGTATGTACATACATGAATGAACATACAAGCACACATTCCCATCCCAGAATAAATACCCATCGTAGTTTCTCCTGCTTTCCGGAGGATCGGAAGGGATCCTTTCATCCTTTCTTCGCATTCTCCCCGCGAATAAATGCAATTGCCCGGTACGTACTATAAGCCGGGAGACATTACCGTTTGCTAAAAGAGGAACTGGAATAAAAGTAGAGAAAGCACTAATACCACAAAGAATTCTCGGTATTTGCCTTTATTGTTGTCGAATCCTTATTGTTAGAGCTATTTGCTATTCTCTTCTTTTATTCGAATACCTTTTCTAGCAGACGCTAGTTTCAACATTCATGAGTGAAGATGCCTTAAACTCTTTCTCTGTCACTTGCACTCTCTCTCCCTCTCTCTCTCTCTCTCTCTTCTAGATTAGGTAGAAAGATGGAAATAAGAGTCGCAGAAGCACTTTGCTTATCTACAAGTTTAATCGACTAAAACAGTTTGGTATTGCGCTGCTTGATACAAGATGCATGTTGCATGTTTACTCCGTGTCCAACGTCCTCCTTCCATCTTCGCAATCAGATTTTATTTATCTATCGTACATGAAATAAGATATTTCAATGTGACAACATTAAATTAGGATAATATGATCGGTCAATTGCAAATAATCAAAAATATATAAGGGTAAGGGAGGGAAGGGGGGAGGGCTGGAGTCGACTAAGTGAGTCGCACCTAGCCGGGGACGCCACTGCCCGGCCTCGTCTTGGCCAGAGACGGTACAAGCTGGTGAGGGAACAGCAGAAGGGGGTATTTTGGCTCGTCATGCTGAACCTGTTCAGCAGCGTCGTCATGTTGGCCACCAGATGCATCTCTTTCAGCTACACGCGTTTGCTTCCCTGCGAATGCAAGATTTCGAAACAAGACTGAAATATCGACATATCCTACCATTCTACGAAGTATCCGAAGGAGCTCCCTGTAGATTATTCATACATGGCTTCTTTTCATTCCTCATTCTCTTTCCATAAGATTATCTCAATTTCTTCCTTTGTCCCTCAATTTGTTTCTCTTTATTTTTTTCATTTCCTATTATTTGTGGCTCCTCCTCCATTCAATGACTCAGGCATAAAACGATTCTTTATTGAACACTGGGGATTAGGAAAAAAAAGGGTGAAGTAGTCGTTCTTTCCGGGACCTGTAACGATATAACAATACTCATACATAGGTTTCTCCCCAAAATGAGGTGGGTAGAAACAGAGAAAGTTGAGGTCTCCAAAATGAGACCGCTTTCGGGCCTGGCATTTTCCCGTGGCTTTCTTCAAATGACATGTTGGAAGAATAAATGTGGAAGAAAAAGTGTAGAATAGGCACCTATTTGTTCTGTTTCTTCTCTTTTCCTTTCTCTTTTCGCTTCTCCTTCCCCTTCTCCTTCATCTTCTCCTTTTCCTTCTTCTTCTCGGTCTCCTTCGCTCCCTCCTTTGACAGCATAAGCTGCTCGAGATTCTCGTAGACAGCGTCGATCTTCTCAGCCTCTTCTGGGAGCTTCTCCATCTTCTCTTCCTCTTTCTCCTTCTCGATCGCCGTCTTGATCTCCTTCTCCATCTCCATCTCCTTCTCTTCTTTACCCTTCACTCTTCGTCCGTCGTCCTTCCACAACTCGACACTTCGTAGATTCTGATAGATTGAATCGATCTTCTCTGTAGCTGGGAGCGGCGCGGCGAGGCAGCGCTGCCTCTCCTCAATTCAATGCCAATTTAACTTCCCTCTCTCACCGAAACCGCGAGAAGTGCTGCAGCAAATAATTCCTTAGTATAAATTATTTAAATATAAAAGTGAAAAACCTCTTCTTCCTGTGCGTCTGCCTTCTTCTCTCTTTCCTTCGCCTTCTTCTGCTCGTCCTTCTCCTTCTTTCGTTTCTTCTTCCTTAGCATTCCAATTGTATTCATTTCTATACTAAAAAAATACTCCGTTCTTTTGCTTACTCAATCGATAAATCCTTTTTTTTAATTAAATCTCTCTCTTTCTCTCTCTCGCTCTCTCTCTCTCTTGCTCTCTCTCCCTCTTGCCATCTCTCTTTCTCTCTCATTCTTCTCTCTCTCTCTCTCTCTCTCTCTCTCTCTCGCTCTTCACTTACTCCTCTTCTTTGGCAGCGGGCTCGGCGATGCGGCGCTGCCTTGCCTTAATCAAATGCCAATTAAAATACTTTCTCACCGTGACCGAGATCTGGCAGCAAATAATTGTTGCTATAAATTATAATACATATATGAAATATAAAAGTGTAAAACCTCTTCGTCCGGTGCGTCTGCCACCTTCCTGTCTCTTTCTTTTGCCTTCTTCTCGTCCCTCTCCTTCTTGCGCTTCTTCTTCCTGACAATTTTTTATACTAAAAAATACTCTGCTCTTCTGCTCCCTATATTGATCAATAATTTTTTTAAATCTCCCTCTCCGAATTCCTTCCCTCTGCTTCCCCCTGTCGCTCTCTATTTTTCTCTGCATTCTCTTTCTCCGTTTTTAGTCTTCTTTTCTGCCTTTGCTTCTCCACTCTTGCTTTCTCTCCCTCTCTCTCTCTTGCTCTCTCTCCCTCTCTCTCTCTCTCTCTTTCTCTCTCTCTCTCTTTCTCTCTCTCTCTCTTCACTTACTCCTCGTCTTTGGCAGCGAGCTCTGCGATGCGGCCTCAATTCAATGCCAATTTCATTGCTTTTTTCTATAAAAAACGACTGGTGTGGCACCAAATCATTTTTTTGTTACAAATTATAGCATATTAAATATAAAAGTGAAAACCTCCTCTTCCAGTGCGTTCGCATTCCTCTCTTTTTCTTTCGCCTTCTTCTCTTCCCTCTCCTTCTTTCTCTTCTTCTTCCTGAGCATTCCAATTGTATTCATTTTAATATCAAAAAATAGCCCTCTGCTCTTTCCCTAAAACTCTTTCTCTGTCTAAGGCTCTATATTTTTCTACGCCTCTCTCAATTCGCGCTCCCCTATCTCTCTCTTTCTCTCTCTCTCTCTATCTCTCTCTCTCTCGATCACCTTATTTCTCTCTTTCTCTCTCTGCCTCTCTCACACTCACTCGTCTTCTTCTGCAACGAGCCCGGAGACTCGATGGAGGCCGGTGGTGAGGAACTCTTCGGTGGGACGAACAAATTCGGGACGGGGGCCATCTGGGTCGCGGCGAAGGATGGCACCGGGCGGGAAGGGAGCGAGCTGGAAAAATGAGAGAGAGAGAGAAGGAGAGAGAACGAGAGAGGAGAGAGAGGAGAGAGAGGAGAGAGACGACAAAAAGGGAGAGAGTGAGAATGAGTGAGAGGGAGGCAAAGGGAGGTGGTAAGTAGAGAGGGACGGAGAGAGAACTAAGAGGAAGAAGATATAAAATTGAATGGAAAATTTTTAGAAAAAATTTGGATGCTCTCCCACTAAGGAGAAAGTGATAACGGAACACGAAACTCAGCCGTAATCAATTTCATTTTCAGTGTGTTTTTGGGTGAAAAGAAAGGGACGCGTACATGAGCTGGTGCGCTAAGTCGATGATACTGCGGGATGGAGATGTTGAAGGTGAAGTTTTCGATGCCTTTCGTCTGCTAAAATATTCACTTATTGTTAGTGCCGCAAAAAGAAAAGATTTTAATTAATATACGCTGCAATATTATTCATTACATTATGTTCACTTTAAAAAACTAATGTGCAAAAATAATACTAAAGAAAGTAATAATAAACAAATCGCCAGCTTACTCGGCTCACAGGTCGAGAGCGACCTGAAAGAATAGATTCAATTAGAAGCATAACTAGTCCATTCACGTTTGATTATGAGCGAAAGTTAAATGGAGAGGGATTAAGAAAGAGAGAGAGAGGGGAGAGAGAGATTGGTCGAGAAAAGTGAGAAGTGAAAAATATAGAAAGAGAATAATAAAGGATAAGAGAGGGAGAAAGAGAAAGAGAAATAATGAGAGTGCCAGACTTTGCGTCTTCTTGTTGGCATTATCGCCACTGCTGCACGTTGAGCTGGACGTTTACTAGATTAAAGGAGGTTCTTTTCTTATATTTTTTTTATTCAAAAAAATTTATTTAATGAATGGGTAATATAAGCATGGCAATAATATGTGTTTGCGGTTGCAAACGAAATATCCAGCGCCCACCGAACGCTTCTTGCGTGGCTTCTTCTCCTACAAGTAAGAGAACGCTTTTGAATAATAATAATAAAAGAAAGTTATTATCATTACTTTTCTTTCTCATTTGACATGAATATGGGCACCTTGATGCAAATTCCTCAAGGTATGCTCGTCAATTAAGTAATCAATAACTAATTGATAATCAAAAGATCATCAATTGGAATCGATAATCAATTGTTATCTGATATATAACTAATCGATAAGAACCTCTTTGCTGCCCGACGAAGAGGAGCGTTTCTCATGCGACTTCTTCTTGTTGGGGTCGCCCGAGGCCTGCTTCCGGGGTCTCAAAAAATTAACTATCGTTTAAGAAAATGGATGAAAACGTTGCTACTTCGCAGGTAGCACAAACCCACTGCTTGAAAATTGCATGTGTGTTGAGAGTAGGAATGGCTCATTTATTGATTGAGAGGAATGAAAATCAAGAAAACTGTGGAGACTAGCGAGGAAGTGACGAAGAGAGGAAGCGAGAAAGAGAGGAAGAGAGAAAAAAAGGAAGAGAGGAAGAAAGAGAGAGATAAATCGGGCCAATTTTGGCATTGCCAGACTCTTCTGCCGGACGACCGTCTGCGAGCGGAGGAGATTAGCGAAATGACAGCCGAAAATGCGCCAAATTTGTAAACAAACCAAACCTTCCAGCATGTTCTCGATCATAGCCATTTTATGCGAATTTTTCGATTTGCGCTAATTATCACGTAGCTTTCTTCCCTTTTTTAAATGTATTTGTTTAATCTTTAATCTCTGCGTTGAAATAGGCATAGCTGCATTAACTTGCGTGAATATCAAGTACATAGTTATGCTCAAGATAAAATTTTAAATTCTTAAATTAATCAACATTTCACTTCAAAGAAAGCGCTAAAAGCGCCATATGAATTGTTGTGGTGGAGCTGTTGGCTTTTCGGATTCTTTGGTAATTGTAAGAGTATTGCCTTCCATTTTCCTTCCTCGGGCGACAACGAGAAGATGCAGGAGAACCTTCATCAGAAGAGTCGGCTATAACTATCTCTATCTCTCTATCTCTCTAACTCTTTCTCTCTCTCTATCTCTCTATCTCACACTCACTCTCTCTCCCTCCCTCTGCTAGTCGAGATAAAAAGATGGATATAAAGCGCTTTGCTTATCTCCTAGACCATCAGTTTGGGTGAGCATCTGCAGGCTACAGCAGCAGAGCACAAATTCTTATCATTTTTTCATATTTTCTTTTTTCTTATTGCTTTTTTTCTCTCTAACCTTCTCACAATACCCCCTTTAATCTTTTCGTCTTTTTATTTCTCGCCTGATTGTCACAGTCTCTTGCTCAGTTCTTTTTTGGTCGAGGTATGGTGACCGTCGACATTTTCCATCAAGTTTCTCTCTCTCTCTACCTCTCTCTCTCCCTCATTCTCTCTTTCTTTTCCTTCATTCCCTCTCTCTAACACTCTCACTCTCGTCACTCACTCCCTCCCCCAATCTCTCTTAAACGACGTCCGGCGTTTTCCGCGATCTTTATCGCCTTCTCGACACAAGAAAGTGCCAGGGCATAAGAGGAAGAAACGGTTTTTCAAAAAAAAATCGTGGTTTAAGTGATGGATGTGAAGAAGCTGATGGCAACTTGAAGGAGAGGGAGAGAGCGAGAGAGCATGGAGATGGCAATCAAGGCTTAAGCATGGCAAGAAGAGGAAGAGCGAGAGAGAGAGAGAGAAGGGGAAAGAAAAAGAGCAGGGCAAATGTATTCTAAGAGATAAAAAAAAGTAAAATCAAAATGAAGAAAAACAGTTATTCTATTTGTTCCTTTTAGCCGCTTATTGGGACACACATTCTGCGCTTACTTTTGAATTAGTTTTTAAACATCTTGGTTAGAGAAGGTAGAGGGTGAATGAGTCAGGGGAGAAATTGAGAGGAAGAATCAGAAGTAGAGAGGCAGAGAGGGACAGAGAGAGAGAGAAAGAGAGAGAGAGAGAGAGACGAAAGAAAGATGAAGAAGCGTATGACGTCATTGAGAGATTGAAGCTGGTGCGACTAAATCGAGCGAGTGATGCGCGGAAAAGGAGATGTAGTAGAGAGAGAGAGAGAGAGAGAGAGAGAAAGAGAGAGAGAGAGAAAGTGAGAGAGTGAAGACATGTCTGTATCTTTACACTCTTCAGTGACTAAAGGAGACCGCCATGACTAATCTTGTGGTGTCATAGCTGTGTATTTTGAATCTGGCTTTCTTCTGAACGCTCAACAAGAGCGAAAAATAATTCAAAATGACCATCTCATTGTCCTCTTCGTCACTTGGCATTATCACCGCTATCAGATCACCAGAAAAACTCCCGAGTAAATCAACACCTCCACAAGCATGAAGTTTGTGTGTCTGTTGGCCTGCTTCTACTACTTTCTTCGAAATCTATGCCTACTTATGCTCTTACTCATATAATTAAAGTTCTGTGTATATCTGATTTTTTAAAGTTTATGTATGCTATAATCGTTTTCTCAATTTCAAATGGCTAGAGAAGTAAGATGACCTTGAGTGATCTTTCATTTGTACATCTTTCTCGTGCTCCGGTCAAGACATTCTCATTAGTATGAACAGGTGCAGTACAAGAAAAGAGTGAGAGAGAGAGGGGAGAGAAGTAGAGAAGGAAACAGAGAAAGAGAGAGAGAAAGAGAGCGAGAATGAGGGAGAGAGAGAATAGAAGAAAGAGACAAACAAAAGAAAGAGCATGGCAGGCGACACCGGAATAGTGCCTCGAGGTGGGAAGGAAAACAGGAAGCGAGACACTGGGACACACGTCCAGGTGGCTTTCACTTTCCACTTTCTCAGCACCACTCTTTCTCTCATTGTCCGTCTCTCTCTCCCTCCCTTACTGTGTCTCCTACCTTCTCTCTTTGTTTTCTCTCTCTCTCTCTCTTCTCTCCCTCGCTCTTCTCTTCCTCGCCTGCTGCTCCTGCTAATTCTGAGAGGGGAGAAGCCCAAATTGGGTTGAATAAGAAGGAGACAGCAGGAGTTGCTCTTTCTCTCACGCGATATCCAAGCAGAATGAATGAATGACATCACGAAGTGTTAACAGCCGAGAACACGCGAGAGATGGTATTGGAATGAATAGGAGGAGAGAGAGAGAGAGAGCAGAAAGAGAAGCAGAGAGAGAGCAGAAAGAGAATCAGAGAGAGAGAGAGAAGAAGGGCTAAGCAAAAATCAGAAGTGGATTCAGGAAGGATCAGCTCTCACCTGGGCCAGTCTGTTCTGGAATGCCATTGAGAAGGCTTGAAGAGTGCGCACCACATGCTGGCTATTCCCATTCAGGGAGAGAGGAAGAGAAGAGAACAGAGAGAAAAGTTGGAGAGAGAATGAAAGTGGGAGAGAGACAGGGAGAGATGTAGAGAAAAGAAAGAGCGAGAGCGAGAGAATGATAGAGAGAGAGAGAGAGAGGCAGAGCATGAGAACTAGGCAACACTAGATTGAACGAGGATCAAGTGGAGGACTCTGCCAACTTTTGCACGGCCATTGGTGCTCCTCTTCATCATCACTACATAAGTAGAGTTCAAGAGAATGGGAATTCTGCGAGAGAGAGAGAGAGAGAGAGAGAGAGAGAGGGAGAGAGATGTGGAAAGAGAGAGAAATAAAGAGAGGGATAAAGAGAGCAGTAGAGAGAGAAACAGAGAAAAATACAGACTCGTTTGAATGAATCATTCATCACTGCCCGTTGCCTTGCTTGGTTGTCAGGTAGCAGAATGAACGGGATCAGCTGCCCGCGGTGCGGGAAGAGCAGCTTGTTGGAGTGACTGAAAGAGTGATGAGAGCGAGGGAGAGAGAGAGATGAGAGAGAGAGAGTGATGAGAGAGAGAGATGAGAGAGAGAGAAAGAAAACGAGAGCAAACAGCATGAGAAATAAATGAGTGACAACCAAGTTGAAGATGCTTCAAGCATTGCCATTTCATGAATTGAATGTATCAGCAGGGTCTCAATCATTCTCTATCGGGCACAACCCTCTTTTCTCTGCTTCTCTCTTCACTCCCTTCAACACTGTCTCTCTCTCTCTATCCCATTCTCTCTCGTAAGTTCCGTCGTCGCCTTTCTTTCTGTCCCTCTTCTCTCTCATGGTCTCTCTCATGGCATCCTCGACTCTGTCAGTAATATTTTTGTATTCCATATATATCTCTTTTTTCTGTCCTTCGCTTGCTCACACCATGTCAGATCTGAAGCCCAATGTAGTCATTACTCTCGGTAGTAATCAGTAGTAAAGCCGAAAATGAGAGAGCTCACAAGCTGCTTATATAAATCCTTCTTAAGTTGTTTTAGGGATAGAGAGAGAGAGAAAGGGAGAAAGAGAGAGAAAGAGAGAAAGAGAGAAAGGGAGAGGGAGAAAGAGAGCGGGAGAGAGAGAGAGAGAAAGAGTGAAAAGGGGGGAGAGAGAAAGAGTGAGAAGGGGGAGAGAGAGAGATGTCATACCCGGTGGCGTTGTTCTTTCTATATCGTACGGATATGGAATGTCTTACTGTAAAAAAGAAGTGTGAGAGCGCGAGAAAGGGCGAGTAATACGGCAAAAATTTGGATGCATAAGGTTGAAATATTTCTGATGGCTTATCGAGACAAATTGAGACAGAGAGAGAGAGTGAGAGAGGGAGAGAAAGAGAGAGAGAGAGAGAGAGAGAGAGAGAGAAATGAGAGAAAGAGAGAGAGAGAAAGAGAGAGAAAGAGAGAGAGAGAGAAAGAGAGAGAGAAGACAGAGATATCTGCAAAGAAATAGGAAATCTCCCGGATGATTGACTTTTATCTCGAGCCAGAGCAGAAACTCTGCCATTCAGTTACTAAATCCCCGCTAGAAAGTCATCCTTTGACTTTCGGCTTCAGAATGCCTTAGATCATTCCGACGGAGAACAATGGAGGAGAGATTGAAGGAGGCGATGGCTAATTGCTGCAGTGGAAGTTGTGGCGGCTAGGCGAAAAGGAGGTGAGGGAGAGAGGATAAATGTCAGAGAGGAAAGAGAGAGAGAGAAAGAGAGAGTGAGAGAGAGAAAGAGAGAGAGAGGGAGAGAGAGAAAGAGAGAGAGGGAGAGAGAAAAAGAGAGACTGAGAGAGAGAAAGAGAGACCGAGAGAGAGAGAGAAAGAGAGGATAAAATATTTCACAGGAATAGAGCACATTCATAAGAGAACTTCCATGATTCGTTTAAGATTTTTTCTTCAACATTTTGAAAGTGGCATAAATTCGTGTACATTTCTAGAGGTGCGTAGATGGTTATCACTACATTCCGTATTTTTTTTCTAGAGGAACACCTTTGTATAAAGTTGCAAGGTGTTCTTCTTTTCCTTCGTCTCCCTCAAAGAAATGCGCGGATGGCGACAGATGTTCGCACTCCGTTCTTTTAAGGAGATCGCATTCCTACCGCATCTTCTCTCTCTCTCACTCTCTCCCTTCTTTCTCTCTCTCTCCTCATTTCCTTAATCTTCTCTCAAAGTCTATTCCTCGCTCACTCTCCATCCTTTCCTCGTGCCCATGACAGTAGAAGTTGAAAGGCGGCGCAATTAGCAGAGTCTTCCTGATAAGAGATATACGATGGCTCCACTGATATTGGACAACCTGCAGATGTCCATGGCGGTAAAAACACGTGTTCAGGATGATCGAGAGAGAGAGAGAGAGAGAAAGATAGAGAAAGAGAGAGAAAGAGAGAGAAAGAGAGAGAAAGAGAGAAAGAGAGAGAGAGAGAGTGCAAAAGAGGTAAGAAGTGTGAGTGGAAGCTTTCCGAAAACTGATGAAGAGAGCTGATTGAGGAATACCAAGTGGTGATGTTACTGTATTAGTTCGAGATTCCGTTTGAAGCGATCGAGGAAAGGGGAGGGGGCGATGGACCTGGTGGTGTCAGGAGGTGGAGAGGAGGAAGGGAGAGGCTGGTGCTGTCCATCTCTCTACCTAGCCAATATCTTCGCTGGCCACGCCCACTTGTACAGTTCTTGCGAAGAGTCTGTGCATCCAGGACTGCTCTCTCTTTGGGTGTCTCTCCTTTCCTGATAGGAGTGCGTAGAGTGCATGCTTGTCGTATTTATTACATGATCAGTCCAAGTGATAACTTCCTTATCATACCGTGGCCTCTTCCTCATTCTAATGCATTGTCTCCATTCATAGGCCGAAGTAGAGTGATTTTATCAGCTTGATCCCAGTAGTTATCAGCGTATATTTGCCGCCCTGATTTGTGAGTTCTTCACTAACCATAAAACACATTCTTATCAGTGTTCTCGCATTGCGTGCCATACCCACCATTCCGTCAAATATTGGAGCAAAGATCAGAATACCGTAATCCATATAAGAATTCCGTAATCCTTATCAGGATACCGTAATCCTGCTTCCAGCCCACTGAGATGCGTGACTCCTCCGTGCTTGCGATCGTGTTGACGGGGCAGCCGAAGAGTGGCCGCCGCCTCTTCGATGCGCTGATCGAGGCGAACTCTGCGTGCTTCTGGAATGGCGCCGTCTTCTCGGCCGTCGCAGCTCTTCAGGTTTCTTATTTTATTATTTATTATTATTATTATTTATTTTATTTTTATTAATTATCATTGTCACACATCTCTTTAAAAGAATGCTTCTCGTTCTCTCTCTCCCTCTCCTTTTCTCTCCGTCTATCTCACCCTCTCTCTCTCTTTCTCTCCTTCTCTCTCTCCTTCTCTCTCCCTCTCTCTCCATCTCTCTCTCTCTCCAGTATGCTGGCTTCGTCCGGCCATCGACTCTCTTCGTGACCGCGTCGCCCGTTTATCTGGACGCGATTCGGTCAGCGTACGCGAAGAGGATGCTCAAAGCGCCGCCAGGCACCGCCATCCGGTCACTCGGTCAGGGGTTGACTTCACTTCTCTCTCTCTCTCTCTCTCTCTCACTCTCGCTCTCTCTCTTTCTCTTTCTCTTTCTCTCTCTTTTTATCTCTCTCTCTCTATTTCTTGCTTTCTCTAAGATGGCTCTCGCTCTCTTTCCTCTTTCCTATTCGTTATCATGAACGCATCGCGAGATCTCTTCCTCCCTCCCCTCGTTCCGGTGTTTCGGTTTGTCTTTTGCACGCGTCCCGCGTTGCCGCCCATTCCATCTTTATCTCGCTTTTTTTTCTCCTCTCCCGCTGCCCCCCTCTTTCCAAGCAGAACACACCCTCTCAATGTCCTCGATTTGTAATCTCTCGATCTTTGTCTCTCGTCTCTTCTCTTTTCTTCTCTTCTATTCTCTCTCTCTCTCTCTCTCTCTCTCTTTCTCTCTCTCTCTCTCCAAGTCTGCAAGCCCATTCACTTTCCTATCAACTCTTACATGAAACCACCTGTCTGTCCGCCCTCCTCTTCTTCTCAAGCTGGCTCATGCAGCCGAGACCGAAATATGATAGCCACACCACGCATGCTACAGGTGCATAACAGATGGACTAGTGAATGTTTATCGCCTAATTCTCTTTCCCTTTCTCTCTCACTCAGTTTATCTCTCCCTCTGTTCTACTCCCGATCTCTAACTCTCTCTCATCCTCCCTCTCTCTCTCCAGACAGCTCTCCTGATTACATTTGTACCCTGATCGCTCATAAGGACATGTACAAAAGCATTCTGCGAAATTATTTGCGTCATCAACCGTTTCTCTGTGTTGTCTCATTGTCCATAGGGGAAGACAAGGAGAGAGAGAGAGAGAGAGAGAGAGAGAGAAAGAGAGAGAGAGAGAGAGAGAGAGAGAGAGAACATAGTGAATGGAGGGAAACGAAGAGCAAAGAGGTATCAATTAGCCCACTTGAAACAGCAACAATTTTAGGACGGGGCGAGCCGATTGGGGGATGTATTGGGCGGGTGTCAATCAAAAGGAGAAATGGCAAAAGAGTGTGGTGGGGGGAAGAGAGACAGAGAGAGGGGAGTAGAGAGAAGAGGGTGAAATAGAGAGAGACAGAGCAATAGACAAACAGTGAGAGAAACAGAGAGACAGATTAACAGAGAGAGAGAGAGAGGGAGAGAGAGAGAGAGCGAGATAGAGATGGTGAGAGAGACAGTGAGAGAGAAAGAGGTATCAATAGCGTGTAATAGACAGAGTGGGGTCACGCCATTCATCCAGTATAAGTGACCGTAATTTCATCTTCTGGAATTGCCTGTCTCCGTGACGTCTAATGTGCTGCTGCAGCCCCATCCCAAGTGATATCCGCGTTTGAAATCGCGTGGTCGTGCACCCAAAAAACACACTCAGTAAGAAAAAGACGACCACAGATTCGTGGTGGCTTATCAAGATTGGCCTCTTCCACTGTCTGTCAGGAGGAGCAGAAAGGATGACAAGCAATAAATAAGTACATATTCCTCTGTAATTAATAGAGCAGTGAGCATTGGGAAGCGAAAACTAGTTTATCGTTAAAAATTGCGTATGATTCCCTTAGCAGCATGTGATATCAGGATGGAAGTTTGTATCCAGTAAACAACCGTAGATCGTATGATACTGTAAACAGCTACAGTATGACACACCGTAGTCTACCGTAATCTTTGCAGGAGACATGGGCGCGCTGCGGCCAGTGCAGCAGCTCCACTTTGTGCCGCTCTCGGACGCCTTCTGCGATGCTGTCGCGCATCTCAACCGATGCGGCCGGCCAGCCACCATTGCGAGTGTCAAGGAGCACATTGCGAGGCAGTGCCAGGAGGTAAGTATGAGGGGAGAGAGAGAGAGTGAGAAGAGAGAGAGAGAGAGGAGAGAGAGAGGAGAGAGAGACGAGAGAGAGAGAGAAAGAGAGAAGGGAGAGAAAGAGATGAGAGAACGAGGGGAAAGAGAGAAGAAGAGATGAAGCTTGAAACATCTCTCAGGTCGCTCCCCCCTCCGATGAGATGCTGCACCAGACGACGGTGGCGCTGGTGCGTGAGGGAGTTGTGCATCGTGCCGGACATCACCTTTTCCTTGCTCCAGCACCAGCAAAGGCGAGAGAGAGAGAGAGAGAGAGAGAAGAGATAATGACGGAGAGAAAGGGAGGAGAAAGAAAGAGGACATTTTACAGACAACGGTCGAGTGCCAGACGGGCGACAGCATTCTGGTGGAGCAGCCGTTGGTGTCCGCCGCGCCGCGTCCGCCAAAGACGAGCATTCTGGCGCGACTCTTCAGCCGCGGCGCCAAGAACAACCGAAGAGAGTCGGCGCCGGCGCCCATTCTGGCGCCGAGCACAAAGCAGAACATCAACCAGCAAGAAACGCAACAGCAGATCACCGAGTGGGACTACGCAGAGAGCATCGCCATTGACAACATTACGAAGACAACACAGCAGCAGAGAAAACATCACATTCAAGCGTCAGTTAGTCTCGCAGCGAAAATCCTCACGGATCAATGAGACGTTCTATGTTCACCCTGGCACGTAGCCAATAGTTTTCGCAAGAACGTGGAAGGAAGGGACAGCACTACTTCCGGGGACTTTTGCGTGTTTTTTTTAAGGTTTTCCTTTCTATTCTTAGTTTTGCTTCTGCTTAGGAAATATACTCCTTTAAATTCGCGTGTTTTCTTCTATAAAAGTACGTCGTGTCGCACTGGGCAGGTGCGCTTTTACTTGCTGGGCCTTGGCAATTAAAACGGCCGCGGCCGCTCTGCCTTTCTTTCTGCTTCTCTCTCTCTCCCTCTCTCTCTCCCTCCCTCCCTCTCTCTCTCTCCCTCCCTCCCTCTCTCTCTCTCTCTCTCTCTTTCTCTTTCTCTTTCTCTCTTTTTCTCTCTCTCTCTCCTTCTATCGTTCTCTGTCTCTCTTCTTCCGTGTTCTGCTTTGCTTGACCCGTCGCAATTATCGCCTATGTGCGTGTTAGCCCGTTATACAGCTTGTGCTATCTGTCCTGCTGCTTAGTGGATGTTATTCTTGCCGCTGGCTGAATCATGCATGATACAAGAAAAGGAAGCATGTCTGGTGTGTGAATGGGGCCGGGCTGCCGTGGTTGCTAGACGAGAGAGAGATGGCGGGTTGTACCTATTCATTGCTCATTCTCTCTTTTCCTCTCCTACGACCTTAGGCACAGGCATTTGCCCACATTACTCATTCAGTCTTCAGCTCTGCTCTCTTTGTGTGTCTGATCTCAGCGACGGTTTGGATTTGACTACTTGTAGTTCTCTCTCTGTCTCTCTGCCTCTCTCTCCCTCTCTCCTCTCTCTCCTCTCTCTCTCCCTCTCTCCTCTCTCTCCTCTCTCTCTCCCTCTCTCCTCTCTCTCTCATCCATCCATCTTCCTCCGTTAGCTAGACCTGCTTAATAGCCAGAGAATGAGATTGAATCGGATAGTCCAAGAATGCGTGGTGGCCATTGCCAATTAGGCCGCCTATTGTTGCGCATTCCCTCAGCATTCCCAAGCGTGCGTGCCCAATTATTAAGCTATCCGCTAGCTTGCCGTGGCCGTTTTGAGGACGCCGTTGTGTGTGGCGGTAGTAAAAACAATAACCAGTATATTAGATATCATATTGAGAAGTATTGAAGATATATGTGTAGAATTAATTTAAACCTCTAAAAAAGAAGAGGATAATTTCTAATTCCCTGTTTAATTTAAGCCTCCGGCCATGTATCGACAGCGAGCAATTCAGACGATGTCGCCGGCCCAAGGAGCAGAAGAATCCGAAGCAGAAGGCGGGGAGGTTCGGAATCTTCTTTCTACTCCTCTATTATCGTCTTTTCAATTTCTTCTCTGTAATCGTGCGTCATTCGCGAAAATTCTTTGTAAACGTCGTCTATCTTTTTGTTTTTCTCTTATATATGTATGCCCGTTTTTGTGATGATTTTCCTGTAAATTCTTCTACTGTAATCGATGTTGTTATTATTTTTAATCTCTTTATGAAATTCCAAAATCTCTTAAATCAGGAGCGACGCTGACACTCGCGGCGGAGGCGCCGCCGCCATCGAGAACATCTACACCGCCGCCGGCGGCCACGCGCAGCGCCGTCCGCGCGCGTCGACCCCGATCGACTCCTCTGCCGCCGTGACCACGACGGGCTCAGGTGACTCTGCCTACTCGGCCTCTTCCTCTTCTTCCCTCGCCTCTCACTCTGACGAGAGTGGCGATGACCGAGGAGGTCGCGGCGGACCAGGTGCGCACCGCGCGCGACGTGCCGACCACACCTACGTCAACCTGGCCAAGCTGCGTGGTGGACTCCACCAGCCACTCTCGGACGATGATGATGATGATGAAACCTGCTTTGAGGAGTGCACCCTGAGCAGCCCGAAGCATCATGACCAGCTTCTCCTGACTAATCTTTAGAGCGCTACCAGGGACCCTACTCTAGAGATCTCGGTCAGGGTCTACTTTTAGAACTTCTCGTTGTCGTCACCAGACCTTATAATTAGCCTTTTTCATGTTTAACAGTTATCAACTTTAATGTTTATTACTGCCAGCCTCTCTCTCCTTTCTCTCTCTCTCTCTCTCTCTCTCTCTCTCTCTCTCTCTTTCTCCCTCTCTCGCCCTACTTACAATAATTCTTCGCATGTATGAAGAAGTTGGATTGTTGCTAACAAAACATGTCAGATATCAAATATTCTAGAATAAAGTTCTCGTATGACGTGTTATGTTCTGGAAGTTTTCCGAGCTGGCAGCAGTAACGTGTTGAGTCGCGATTATATATTCATTACGCAGCGGGGGAGGTTGGGAGTGTTGTCAGGAAGAGTGGAAAAGAGGAATAGATGTACATGTGACTCATGATTGACCATGAGAGAAGGACAAAAGAGGAGATTGAAGCGAGAGGGAGAAAAAGCAAGAGAGAGAGAGATGGAGGAAGGCAAGTTAAGGAGAGCCTGCTCAATGTTTGCTATGGTTTCATTGCTGCTAGCCTTTTAAGCCCTTCCACCATTCCTATTGGTGTTACCGGTCGGGAATATTCAGAATGCGAGGGTGGAGAAAAAGTGAGGGCGGAGAGAGAGAGAGAGAGAAAGAGCTGGAAACGGAGAGAGAGAAAGAGAAAGGAAAAATTATGGAAAAGCTGGAGAAATAATAGTTCTTGGTAAAAAAAAGTACTAATGTGTTTTTGTCCACTGTTATATTTCTCGCAATTGGAAGTTTCCAGGTGATCCTCGGCGAGGGCGAACAGGCCAAGGACGTCTGTTCCTGCCTGTCTGCCGGCATGCCCGGATCGGGCCCGATGAGGGCCTTTGAGACCCCCGCTGGACCGATTGAGACCCCTCCTGGACCGGAAGATGAGGAGGTGGAGGCGCCTTACCTCTCACTCCCGCCCGACTTTACCTGGTTCGACGGCCAGATCGCCGGCCACCATCCGTCCGTTGTCAAGAACGGGCAGCGACAGATTGGTAGGCAGAGAGAGAGAGAGAGAGAGAGAGAGAGATGGGAAAAGAGAGAGAGAGAGAAAGATGAGAGAGAGATGGGAAAAGAGAGAGAGAGTGAGAGAGAGGAAGATGAGAGAGCGAACAGATGAGAAAGAAAAGGAAAAGAGACCAAGAAATGATTCCAGGCATGGAACCATGAAATGCCGCATCATTAGTTGGCTAATCTTTTTAGCCTTGGCTCACACGCAGCATCTAGGCAAATGGCTAGGCACACTTCTGATGAGATGTCGCAATGGTCGGGAAATTCAGAGAGAGAGAGAGAGAAAGAGAGAGAGAGAGAGAGAGAGATCTAGTGCGAGAGAAAGAGAGGGAGAAGGGAAGAGAGATAATGAATGAAAGATTATGAAAGAGAGAGAGAAGGATGGGATGAGTTTGATTAGCATCCACGCGCCAGTTGTGTTTCCGTTCTGCAGTTACCTCTCTTCTACTCTCTCCTCTCTCTCTCACGCTCTTTCTCCCTCTCTCGCTCTCTCGCTCTCTCTCTCTCTCCTCTCTTTGTCTCTGTTTCTCTCTCTCTGTATTGCCTTGTATGCATTATTTTCCTTATCATGAATGTCCTCATGTCCGTTAAAAAGCAGCTTTCTCCTTTAAGGTCTTCTGAAGCGACACGGCTCGCGCTACGTGCACAAACCGAGTCAGGAAGGAGACAGAGGCGCGAGAGAGGTTTGTTCTCTCTCTCTCTCTCTCTCTCTCTTGTTATCACGGAGAAGTCATCAGGATAGAGATAAGGCTATCGCGGTGCTGATAAGGAGATAGAGACAGAGAAAGGGATAGAGAGAGAGAGAGACAGAGATATAAATGGGAACAGGATGGGGAGCTAGAGGGTTTGAGGAAGAACTGTTTCGAGATGTACACCAGATAATATGAGAGAAAAGTTCGACACACGGAAATGATGCGAACGGAAGGGGGAACACATTGCGTCGTGTTGTTCTGCAGCTGGCGATGGTTGCAGGAGAGAGAGAGAGAGAGAGAGAGAGAGATAGAGAGAGAAAGAGAGAGAGAGAGAGAAGAATGGACTAGAGAGAGGCAGAGAGAAACAGACAGAGAAAGAGAAAGGGGAGAGCGAGACGGAGAGAGATCAGAGAGAGAAAGGATGGCATCCGGGTGGCATCCTAGGCCGGATCATGCGCTACATGGCAGATGTTACGCAAGTTGCCTTGTCTCTGTATTCCTCTCACCTCTCATCATCTTTACCTTCTCCTACTCTAGCTACTTTTTTCCTTTCCTGGTTCATATCTCAGCCTGTCTCTCTCTCTTTCTCTAACTCTCTCTCTTCCAGCTCGCTCTCTATTCCATACTCCGCCGCTTCTACTCGGAAACTTCTAACGAGAATGGCGACGGAGAATCTACGGTACAAAACAACGGACAGGTTGGCCTCCTTTAGTGTGAATTATTGTTACTGATGAGGTAATGTTATTTACAGGTCCTCGGCGAAGACGAACTCCTCCCCCCGGGTGAAGAGGCCTTCTGGATGCGGCTGCTCGAGACGGACAAGCTCAGCCAGGACGAGCAGACCGTCCTTCGCACTCTCGCCACGCTCTCTCCTCGCTACCACGGCGTCGAGACTCTTCGCATCGGAGACAAAGGTAAGGGGCCAAGGGCCGTAATATCTGGAGACGGGCTTGGTGCCGTAATACCTGGAGACTGTGCCAGGGCTGTAATATTCGAGAGCTGATATCATATCTAAACTCTAGAATATTGCGTTCCTCAAACGTCGAAAATTTACGACAGAATTGGTAGAAAACCATCAGTTCCTTTTGTAATTTTGAAGAAAATTACCTTGTTAAACATAGGATTAATTGAATATTAAGATAATGAGGTAGTTTTTCTCCTCTGCAGACTACACATCGCTGGTCCTCGAGGACATCACTGCCAGCTACAGTATGCCGGCGACACTCGACGTCAAGATGGGTCTCGTGACGGCCGACCCTGCAGCATCAGGGAAGAAGCGCGCGAGCGAAGCGAAGAAGTACAAGCCCCAGGCGACCCTGGGATTCAGGCTCTGCGGATATCAGGTGGGGAGAGGGTGAGAAAGAGAGTGGGAAGGCCCGAGAAAATATGAAGATGATGGGGGATAGTTGATAAGGGGGAAAAGTTGTCTCCGCGACTCTTTGACCTTCCCGCAGAGCTTCTCATTTCATATTCAAAATGCGTCACACGTGCATCCATTATCCCCATGGATTTCGTCTGTCTGTCTTCCTCTCTCTCTCTCTCTCTCTCTCTCTCTCTCTCCCTCTCCCTCGCAACAGACGTGGCCGTCGGCAATGTGGCAAAGCTGTGACCATATGTCTCCCTCTCTCTCACTCTCTCCACTTGTCTCTGTCCTCTCTATCTCTGCTTCTCTCACTCTCGCCTGCTCTCTACCCCCGATCGCATCCATGGTGTTCATGGGGGCTCCATTCCCGAAGAAGGTGCCCGGTCTACAATTAGAAGATTATTGCTCCGCCTGCTCTGGCGCGCACCCTGCCGTGAGGAAATGAGAGGGGGAAAGGGTGAGAGAGAGAGAGAGAGAGAGATCCAGAGAAAGAGAGAGAGAGGGAGATAGGAGGAGAGAGAGAGCGAGGAGAGAGAGAGATAGAGAGAGAGAGAATTAGAGCACTTTTGCACGCTGATGCCGCTTGATGGAGGATATTATGGCGAGAGCGAAAGAGACGAGATAAAGAGGGAGGAAGATAGCGGATGTTGCATGTAGGTGATGAGAGATATAGAGAGACTTAGAGAGACAGAGATTGAGAGAGAGAGGGAGAGAGAGATGAAAAGACATGATAAAATCTGTTGCCAGATGCACACAGCTGCTGGAGTCGTCATCAAGGACAAGGCGTGGGGCAAGGCATTCGACGAGAGCGACGTCCATCTGGGTGAGGAGAGAGAAAGAGAGAGGAGAGCAGAGAGAGAGAGAGAGCAGAGAGAGAGCAGCGAGAGAGAGAGAGAGCAGAGAGAGAGAGAGAAGGAAAAAGAGAGATAGAAAGGGAAAGAGGTAAAGCCAGAGAGGAAGAGAGAATTAAGACCAAATGGCGAAAGATATCTTCATTAATCGAACTTGTGTCTCAAAGGAACATAAAGAGAAGGTGAAAAGAGACATGCTTAATGGTGACTGTAACTTAGTTGTTGCCGAAATAGATCTACCGTAATGCGTGCACCCACTCAGCACTCAGGCCTGGCCGAATTCTTCTCGGGACGCGCGCCGGGCGCGTCGCGTGTCGTGGCGGACGCGTTGCGGTTGACGCGGAGCGTGCGCGAGTGGCAAGAGCGACAGCGCCTCGTGCATCTCTACGCATCGTCACTCCTCTTCGTCTATGATCTCGACCCAGAGAGAGAGCCGCGCGTTGATGTCAAGATGATTGGTGAGACATTGCAATTATAATTGTGGAAGTCATCTCCCGACAAACTTTGGAGTATCCATAGAGCAATTTCTTCGGAATTCTATAAATAGTGGTGCTGACAAAGAGCCAAAAATGTAAATTCGTCTAAACATAATACACGGATAGATTGATTTTGTTTTATAATTTAAGAAATATTTTTTTCCTCCAGACTTTTCGCATGCATTCCCGGCGCACAACGCACCCGACTCCAACTACATTCCGGGCGCTGACAACCTACTAGCTGCCCTAGGCCGTATCCGATGAATACGTCATCTTTTTATTATTATTTTCCCGCAAAATTCACTTTTCCAAATTCATTTAATAATAAATATCTACTATTTATTCACCCGTTACCTTTTCTTACAGTTGTAATATTTATCCCTTTCTTCTTCCCGAATCCATCACAGAAAAAGAATAACATATAATTCCGGTTTCATTCTTCTTGCCTCGACACTTTAAAAAAATTGTCACACATCTGGGAATAGGGAGAACCATATATATTCTAAAAATATGACAGATTCCATTGCCATAATAATCCCCTTGTTAGCATTCTTTGCATAGCCTAGCATAATAATAATTCCGAAAGGACATTTATGGTGAATTTCTCTTTGAACGTTCAAATTTGTTACGCTTACCGACCCGCCCTTGTGATATGCGTGATAAAGTTCTTTCCGCTTTAATTCCAGCTTCTTTATTTGACATTGTAACATGTAAACTTGAACAATGAAAACTTGTTTAGAAACATGATAAAAAGGGGGGGGGAGAGCGAGAGAGATCACATTAACAACTTATACAAGTGACTTGAACTCGGGAAAGCCATTTCCTAGGTCCCGAAGAACTCATAGCTGACTTGCATGGTCTGCAGGTCCAGGAAGGTCACTGTATTAGTCTCAGAGAACTTGGAGATAGAGAGAAGCAGACACTTCCTCTTGCTACCGTCTCCATCTTCAAACTCCTCCATTCTCGCAGAAGAAGCGCCCGACTGGTTGCCGGCCACAAAGACATGCGGGAATGTCCGTTCAATGATTAGCGGGTCCCGCGCCTCGAATGGGAAGCCATCTACCGTATCCGGGCAAGTGGGGGCAATGTGTGAGGCACGCAGCAGAAAGGCGCAGACATCGCAGCTGGACAGAGAGGTCTGGCGCCGGATGTCCGAGACGTTCTGGCCTGCAAGAGATGCTGCTTTATCTCGGTTGGGTTTTTTCTGAATGAGCCTAATTAGGCTGGAGTCAAACCTAGGCACAGTTTCCTTAGAACCTTTTCCTTACAAATTAGGTTCTACTGCCTGTTATCTAATCTTTTTTAATCCAATTTAAAGACATCGTATTGCTATGGATCCTTCTTAAAGCTCATTATTATATATATTATTCAGTTCATTTTATTATCGCTCCATCTCGCCTTCTTAACTTGCTCACAAATACACATCTTCCTGAACACTTGCTTGGACTCATTTCTCAATTCCATCACCACACGACACCACTCAAGTTGTGCCGCTTTATGGCACCAAGATGGTAAAAAAGATGCGCTGTAAAAAAAGATAGAGAAAAGAGAGAAAGAGCGAGAGAGGAGAGGAGAGATAGCGAGAATGAGAGACACAGAGAGCAAGAGAGCAAGAGAGCAGAGAGAGAGAGATAGAGAGAGAGCGAGAGAGAGATAGAGAGACCGAGCAGGTGTCACCGGCATGGCTATGAATCAGCCTGCCATACGATACAGGCAAATCGGTCGAGTAGAATGAAAAGGATCAGAGAGGAAGTAAGTTGGAGATTGTGGCAAAGAGAGCGAGATATAGAGGGAAAGAGAGATGCACTAAAAGAGAGAGCGGTAGAGATACAGAGAAACTGTTACGGATAAAAGAGGGTAATCGAAGTAGACCATAAGGATGAGAAATGGGGTGTGAGCCATCTGAGATAAGGCATCTGAGCAAAGTTGCAAAGGGGCGAACAGGCAAGAGAGAGAGAGAGAGAGAGAGGGAGAGAAAGAGAGAAAGAGAGGGAGCAGAGAAAAAGAGATGGCAGACGAGGTCGAGGCGGCCGCATTTGAAGTCGCAAGATTGCTCGCCGCGCTAATTGCACGATTAACAACGAGCGTGTAGAGTGGGTGAAAACTGGACGAGAGATACCAGAGAAGACAGACAGAGAGAGAGAGGGAGAGAGAGAGAGAGGGGAAATAGAAAGAGACTGCGAGAGTAGAGGACAGACAAGTGAGATTCCGGCAGAAGTCTGCGCAATACGCTCTTCACTCCTGGTCTTGTGAGGGAATGTTGACAGAGGTGAACCTCTTCAGTGAAAGTTGGGGGCACTTTCTTAACCTATTTTAACTAAATGATAATTTCTACGCAAAATATGGCAGAAGGTACCAAACAAATCGAGTCTTTTTTTAGAAATCGCTGAACCCTTTTCCACTGTTTTTCTCTCACCCTGTTTGCCGCAGGCTTTAATCATTCGATGTCTGTTCTTTCTCTCTAACTCTCATTCTCTCTCTCTTTCTTCTCTCTCTCTCTCTCTTCTTTCTCTCTCTCTCCAACCTGCACACATCATAAAGTCGACTCCGGCCAGGTTGCACTCGTACGGATTGGTGTGTAGCCGGAGGCCGTGCGCGTCCGCCGCGGTGGGCATGGACACCCTTCCAATCGGCTGCTGCGGCAGCATTTGCGTGCAGCAGTCGCCGACGCCTGCCACAATGTCCAGCCAGGTGGCGCGAGCCAGCGGAGCCACGCAGTGGTCGAGGGTCGCCAGGGCTGCCTTCAAGGAAGACACTTCATGCTATTTCATATATATATATATATATAACACATAAATATAACTACTTATTATAATACATTATAAAGAAGCCTGACTTTCTACTTAAAGTAAGAAATGCTCGAAAAGTTGGCACCTATTCGCAAAACAAAGTAAAAAAAAAATTGAGACAAACACCTACTTTGTCCGTTTCGATGTCCTGTCTGATGAGAGAGGTGACCATCGAAGACATGTCTCGAGCCTGCACAAGAAACGTATTTATTTATTTTTTCTTTTTCTTTCAACTAAAACATCCCTCATCATCAGTATAACTCTTTTACTGCATGCGTATTTGAAACAACAAAAGAAAACATTTTGTAAAAAAAAAACACTTTATCAGTCTCTCTCCTCTCTCAGTTATTAATTAGCCACAATATCTCAATGGTCAAGAACTTGATTGGCTTGCTCGCAAATGTTTTCATATGACCTTACTTGAGACTCTTCTCGCTATGCAAACAAAGACCCGTGAGATGACGTAAGCAATGGGAGAGGTGTGAGAGAGGAATGGGGATCTTAAAGGAGCCAAAGAGGGCCGACCATCGCTTTCCGCTTACATCATACTTCCTTGTCAGTCCTCCATTAGGTGCCCTAGCCTCCCCTCTACCCCGCAATCAACACTTTTTCGAACAATTATCAATAAGGCCATAGAGAGAGAAATGCTATGCTCGGGGACGTCTTGCAGTGATAGAGCAAGAAATTGAACAAAGGATCAGCAAAATAGATTAAGCAGCATTAAACTGCCAATGTCGCATACCTCATGTTTGATTACAAAAATTGCAAATTGTATTGGAAATGAGCAAAAAGGATTGCCACGAGCCGGGATCGAACCGGCGACCTTTAGATCTTCAGTCTAACGCTCTCCCAACTGAGCTATCATGGCACTGAATGCTATCTTATGCATACTTCTAAACAGAGAAGGCTCTGAGAGAGCAAGTGTTCTACGCATAAGCAGGGGTGGCCGGGGGCCGAAAATATCCGGCCCCGGCCCCTGGGGTCGCCCCCGAAGGAGGCCCCGGCAATAAATCTTAAAATTTTTCTAAAAAATTTCTGCGTCGGAGGAAAAATTCATAAAAATTGAGAAAATTCGTACATATGACACGTATACGAAATAAATCATAAATTGGCTCATGTTGTTCATCTGGGGGGGGGGGGTGAACTTCATTCAATTATCTACGGCCCCCGGCCTCCAGGGTCGGCCCCGGCCCCGGCGGCCGGGGCCGGCCACCCCTGCGCATAGGTTTCCCACGATTGCGCAGTAGAATATACAAGTAAGCCTTGAATTCATACATAAAACTGATCTGGAACTGCGAAAATACTCACATTACTTGTCCGCATTAAAACAAATAAATTGTATGTAATAAAAAAAGTAACTAATAGAAAAAAGGTAATTTTTGTTTATATTTTCTAAAATGAGTATTATATGAATATAAAGAGTGAAACCCTGACCGGATCCTGATGTGCTATGGAGCTTCCGACGATGACAACTCTCTCCACCCTCGTTGCTCTCTTTTGCTGTTCTTCCGAAACGGAGTGGCCGGAGAGCCAGCGAGTGAAGAGGGAGAGGGCGAGCACAGTGCGCGAGTCACGCGTTGCGGAGCCGCTCAGGTTCAGGCCTACGATAGAGGAAGGTTACGGTAGTGCAATTGTTACCGTAAGCCAAGTCGAATGAATCCCTCTGAATACGCATGGTCGGCAAAGAAGATTACTTAATGAGCGAAATCAATAAATGTGTGGTACACCAGCAAGATTATACTAGGCATGAAGAGCATCCAAATTAACCCTATATTTTCAATTTTCCACCTGAAAAAAATTAAGGCAGACTCTAAACGTTGACCAGAAAAGCTTGGGGTTTATGAGTACCATCCATTTCATAATAACAGCCATTACTATCTACGTTTCAAATTATGGATATAAGGAGTACACACAGTACCCCAAACTGCAACTAATTTGAATACGGTATGAATTTTAAAGTCGTCCGAATATCGAAAAAAGTGCGATATATACTTACGAAGACAATGGGTGCATACTTGGACAAAGACCTGTAAAATAATCATCTCTTTCTTTGGTAGGGTTGACATAAGCAATACCATAGACCAATATTTTTAACGATATACTTTCTGGTAGTCAGATCAACTTCCTGTTAATATGACTTCTTTGCAACTTAGAACTTTTTAGACTTTAGAAAATCATAGTGAGGAAATATTGAGGATAAACTTTGTTCAAAAGTTCTAACCAGAGATGAAGGCGATGGTGGCTGGAGGAAGAGTGGAAGGCAGTGGAGCCTGGGGCGCTGCTGCCGGCCAGATTATCCTCTCCACGTCGAACGTATTTTCCGGAGTCTAAATTGACACCTTTTTCCCCTCGTTTTGACATCTAATTTTCGCCTTAAAATGGTTTTAAAAGCCCGAGCCGATCAGGAAATTAATGAACTTGAAGCTTGAAGTCTACAGTACTTTTCTGTCTGTACATTTGATTCTAGAGGATTACGGTGTTTTTTTAGGTCACTGAACAGCCTCTTTAGCATTAACTACGAAATTTTTTTTCTTAAAGTCAACTTGATCAGTAGACAAATAGGAGACATGCAAAATTTGAAATAATAAGCCCACCTGTTTCCCGTAGAAACCGACGATGACGCCTGTTGATACTTCGTCCATTTTTACGCTTTCCTAAAATGTAAGAAACAAAAGTTTTGCCTAAAAGGAGATCAAGACGCCACAAAATAAGAGGAATCTTGGGAAAACTTCAAAAATTTTTCTTCTCTTATAGCTAGAGGAAAAAAACAACATTCGGTTGCCCCTACCGTAGTCATTGAATTCAAAAGAAATTCAACTGAAAAGCAAAAAAAGAATTGTAAAGATCACGCAAAAGAAAGAAAAAAATCTGTGCAATGGCCAAAGTAAAGAAACTCGCCGAAATGCGAATAATCTGCGATTCGTCCTCGAGTTCGATGAAGTCGGACTTGGTGATGAAAGTGTTGCGATTGCTGCGCTTCTCTCCGCCGCCACTGCCACCGGCGCCGTCTCCAGCGACTCCTCCGCCGTCGCCTTCAGCTTCGATATCGTCTGTTAGATGCTCGTCCGAGGCGAGCACCTGGCAAGTTTATAATTTACCAATTCAATAAATAAGTAAAGATTCATCATCAACATGCTGAATTTTATTACCTTTTCTTTAAACTCTAGCTCTAAATAACCCTATTTAATCGAATCTACAGTGTTTCATTGTCAATTTCGATAGAAATAATAATTTTTTAGTCCTTTTTGCTGCCGTTAATTTAAGGCGTAATAGAACAATTAATCTAACTAAATGGAACCTTGAGAACTCCAGCTCGATTCTCCATGCGCTTCTCAACAGTCCCAATGATCAGAGCGCTCTTGCCGAATCGCAATGCATCAATCCGTGTCTGTTGAATCTTGTCACCTGAATATAAAGGACTCTTTTAGCTGACATAATGACGTCAAACAATATTAGTTATTGAGCAGAAACTGGAATGTCCTTGTAGAATAAATTTAACAGCAAAAAAGATGACCAGCATAAAAGAATAGGAAATCTTTTGTATAAACAGGAGAACAGACCAAGAATATGTTTTGCGTTCCTCAGAACGCGTCCGTAGAGCGCGCCGAGTCGCACGCGATACATGATGTTGTATTGGCGGCGGAAGCAGTCATCGGAGAAGTCCGTCTCATTAAGCAGATACTGCAGCGAGTTGTTCTTGTACGGCAACTCGATGCGGCGCGCCTCGTTCACCATCGCTGGAGAATTCAAAGAATGCACAGAAAATATGAATACCGCACCTTGTCAAATGAACAAGCATCTCAGCGAAACATCAACAGCGAAAATAAACATAATTATTTTAAAGAATGAATAATTCGCGCTCCTTTTTAAAGATTCTCCAGAGAACACATCCATTCCGTGATGCTATCATCGACAGTAATTTTAAATCAAACATAACAGATAGCACACTGGTTTACACTGGATAATATTCAAAGTTGTGAGAAGAATGCGAGGAAACGTTATGACGCAGCCAAAAATGTCCGCAATTCGTGTGGACGGATAACGTCCCAAACAAGGAAACTAACAATGTTTTCGCAGAGTAAAAAGACTGCCTTCGTTCGGGAAGCTTTAAACCATGTAACTTCACTTTCTAACAAGACTATGTAATTGTCAAGATGAGGATAGCGAAACAGAGGAGTCAATGAAGACGGCATTCTCCACCCGATACTCCTGTGACGCATCGTGATCTAAAACGGACAATACGCAACATACAAATGCATAAAACCCACGAACCACACGACGATTAGGAAACCGAACAGAATCCGGTAAACACATTATTTGAGCATCCCGCTTTTGAATTATTGTGAACTGCACCACTGCACTTTAAATTTTACGACACGTCATTTACGTCTGTCCTTGCACACAGTGGAGCATAGACAAGTTATAAAAGAATCGAAGCGTTTATGTCGACCACTCGAAGCGGAGAGGGAAGGGGGAATGGAGATGTGGTCATGAGAGAAGCTCCTTCTCGCTACTGGGCCGAGATCGGCAGAGTCACCTCGCCAGCGACGACGGCCGCCTCAAGAGGAAAATGCTTTTAGAAATCATTAATCATTTTGCCCAATAATTTCTCAAACAATCGGTCGCCTCGAAATCATTCTATAGAAACATGCCAAAATGAGACCGAAGCATGTCGAATAACTACCATAAATTAATACGTCGAAATATCTCAAATGAATGCTTATCTTTTCGATCCATCCTCCGATCCCCTTAAATCTTGTCAAATCTCCTCGGATCTCACTGAAAACCTTGAAAGCAGCGGTGGCATCCGCGGTGTCTGCGGGCGCCTCTGCGAACTGGATGACGAGCTTGTCCTCCTTGGGTGCTCCGGCCAGCCGAGTGATCTCGAGGGGGGCAGCCGCGCCCGGCTCAACGAAGCCGAACACCGGCTTCAGGCGGTACTCGTTGTTGTTCGACGACTTCACCTGCAAGGAAGTGTTACATAAGTTTAAAGTGTTACATAAGTGTTCGGAATGGCAAACATTGAAGACAAGGCGGGCCGCGCCCGGATTGGCGATCTGATGAACGGAGGCACCCTGTTTTTATCACTTTTCAAGTTAGTTACCAGAAGAGGTAAACGAAAAATATTTTCGGACAGTAATTACACATCTTAATCGACGTATATAAGATAAATAAATTTAGATTGGCGAATAAATTGAATGCTCAATTGCAACCCATATGTAAATATGAAGATCAATAATTCACGTGTCGATGTGAAAACTCTTCCTTAAAGGACTTCACCTTCCTAAAGAATTAGCAAGCTTTTTATACATTTTCACATTCACCATATTAAAAAAACTACTGTCTTGAATAAAATGTACAACATCTCCACTTCAAGCACATTTTTTTTTAAATTAGTGGGGGGGAATGGAGTATTTTGGAATGTTGAGAAAATCTTCAAGGGTTGTACTCGAGAAATAAGAGGAAATTTTTAAGTGCAGAGATGGACATTGCACTGAAAAGTGCAAAGAATAAGAATGCAAAGTGCGCTTTGGCAGTATAAAAGAAGCCTTTTTCCTCATTTGCTCTACAGTCGCCTGTCTTAAGCCGTCTGCGCTCTCCTCTCCACCTTCACTCTCTCGCCATGTCTGCTCTCTCCGTCGATGCCCCTGCGGCCACGGTCCTTGCCGCCGGCGGTGCCTCCGTTCATCAGATCGCCAATCCGGGCGCGGCCCGCCTTGTCTTCAAGGTTTGCCCTTCCGTATAATTATGTTTGTTGTAAAACAATACATTCAAACAATATTCACCTTTCATTCCAAAGCTATAAATATATTTATATATGTTTAAAGTAACAAAAATCTCCTTACTTGCAGGTGAAGTCGTCGAACAACAACGAGTACCGCCTGAAGCCGGTGTTCGGCTTCGTTGAGCCGGGCGCGGCTGCCCCCCCTCGAGATCACTCGGCTGGCCGGAGCACCCAAGGAGGACAAACTCGTCATCCAGTTCGCAGAGGCGCCCGCAGACGCCGCGGATGCCAGCGCGGCTCTCAAGGTTTTCAGCGATATTCGAGGGCATTTGAGGAGATCGGTGGATGAATCTCCAGTGAAGATTATGACACGATTAATTTGAGTATTCCATGGTTGTTATTCGTCATTCTTCGGTCTCATTTTGGCATGTTTCTATAGAATGATTTCGAGGCGACCAATTGTTTGAGAAACTATTGGGCAAAATGATATAATTCCTGAACGCGTTTTCCTCTTGAGGCAGCCGCCGTCGCTGGCGAGGTGACTCTGCCCCGATCTCGGCATAGTAGAAGAAGCTCCTCCCATGGCCGCATCTTTCATTCCTCCCTCTCCTCTCCGCTTCGAGTGGTCGACGATAAATGCTTCGCTTCTATCACAACTTTGTTTTACATGAAAGAAACAAGAAAGAGTAAGCAAAAAATGAACAGAAAACCACATCGGAGCTCTCATATCAATTTTTATTCCACCGAATAAATGCGAGAAAAAAGTACTTTTGTTAGGGTGTTAAAGCTATGAATGTATGTACGTCCCCTCGGATTCAGCCAGGCTCCATAGACTGTATAGATATGGTGGGCGGTGATATACATATGTTAAAGGAAGAGCTCAATAAAGACATCCAGTATACGCTATATTTTTTAATAAAAATGTAAAAAAAAAAACAAATGTTGCTTAAAAAATTCATTGAGATTGGTCGAAATGCCACATTTTCAATATGCTCGGCTACAAAAATTGGAAAATGTTCGGAAGTCGTAGGCTGCGCTTGTTCGCAGCCGATACTCGATCAGCATCTTGCAGCACGTGGAACGAGCACTTTCAAGCAAGGTCGGCAGGGTGAGGTATCGTTGCACAATCACAGAGAAATATCCGTTAGTGGTAACGGATATAAAGTACGGATTGTTCTGCATACAGAACAATCCGTGCTTTATATCCGTTGTCCCTAACGGATATTTCTCTGTGATTGTGCTATGAGAGCGTACGCAAGGGCGAGACATACATATATATGCTGTGAGAGCCTTTCTAACTATGAATATAAAATAGCCTGTCATGGCAATAAGCTGTCCTCGACGCTATTCTATGACGGCGACGTCGCCGGATCCAGGCTTTCCAAATATCTCAGGCGCCAATGGATAGACCCGCCCTCTATGCTTGTCAGCACATGTCATCGTCCGCGGCGGGAAAGTAGACGGATGAGCCTCGGCGACGCCCTCTTTGCCACGAAGAAATTGAGCAGAGAGAAGAAAACAGGAAACACACGCAAGGGACAAATCCATCACATTCCAATGAGTTTAGAAACCGTTCTTTCAAAGGAAACGAACGAAATTCGCACGCGGATTCTGGCCATAGCATTTTGCATCGATTTCTATTGGGACTCTAAGGGAAACGGTAGGGGTTTTGCCCGTTAGGGCTAATCGGTCGGGTTATACGGTAAAGGAGAAGAGGGAGATCACATAGGAGGGGAGGGGGGTTGGAGGGAACGCCTTCTCCAGCCACGTCGAGAATGGGGCATGGCCGGTGGCTACGGATTGTTGTTTTATAGAATATTAATAAAGTGAGCGTGCAATGGAACGAGGGTCAAAGCAAGAGTGATTCTTGAGCTGGGTTCGAAGAGAGCAGCGACCAGCCCACGGAGAGGGCGATCTCAGTAAGAGGAGCCACGCCCCCCAGGCGCATCTTGAAAGGGGGAGGAATTGGATGATGTCACACAAGAATGTATACATTGTGTACATTTGTAACTTACTGAAATCGAGTAATGTAATCAAATACAACATAACTTTTCATTTCTTGCGTTCAAGAAAAGAAAATGACCTGCCTGTTATAAAATGCAATCGAGGACGAAGAAGACTCACCCGCCTGGAGAGTGCACGACGCCCTCGGGGCTCAGCGTCTTATTCCAGTCGGTCGGCACTTCTCGCATCCTCACCATCAGCGTCGTCGACCGACCGAGGTCGAGGTCGGTCATCTTCACTTCCAGCTCAAATCTTTTCATTTCTGAGAGTTATTAATCGTCCTGCATTGCATAATAAAGTTCATACATCTGGTAGAACTATTTTAAATTTAAGAAAAGAAAATCAATATAAACAATATAAACCAACTAGCCTGACATTCAGCATGCTGTTTCGCCGAGAAGAAAAATCTTTGCACACCGGCGAACCGCGTGGTCGCCGCGTCGACGCGCGCGAATTCATCGTAAAGCGCGAGGTAGTTGACGAAGCTGAAAGTCCTCGCCTCGTCCGCTTCGCTCGCGGCCGTCCGTCGGTAGAGCACGGACGCGGGGCCGGCGACGTAGCGGTCGCAGCATGCCGGTGCCGTTGCACCGCCAGCTGTTGCTTTCGAGCGCCGGCGCAAGGACGTACTTTAAGGAAACCATATGGGCCTGACGACCCACGGAAATGATGCAACTGCCCCTCGCCTCTCTTGCTGAAAGGGGAAGCCTGCGAAGCTGCTCCTAGCTACAGATGGGGTATAGTCATGATTACTACATCTTTTGATTACAGTACTTTCTATCGTCCACGCCAAACTTGAATTCCCGCCAACCTTGAATTCTGCCCGGTTCATCATGCGCTCTCGTTGCGATTTCATCCACGCCATGCAGAGGTCTAGACGCGTAATCGTGACGTCACCGGCGCCACGGCACTCCACTTTGAACAGTTCGATGCTGTTCGTCCTCGACATGAACAGCTTGAGCTCGATGTATTGTGCGTCGCTCGAACTAATCCGAAGCATTCGCTGCGGCGCCGCGCCGTCGAGACGCGAGAGACGGAAGGCGGCTGAGTGCGAGACGGTCAACGCGAAACGGTCCTCGATCCGGACGAACATCAGTCGCCAGTCGACATTGGAGCCATCATTCGAATGACACTCGATGGTGACGAGGGTTCGCTCATCGAGAAAGACGACTGGATTCGGTGGATGATCAGCATGCAAGATGCGGACGTAGAAGCGACAGCCACTTGGGAAGTGCTCGCGACCTCCGAGGTCGCAGGAGGTGGGCAGCGAGGAGAGCGGAAGGACGCGGTGCTCACGGAGTAGCTGCTCAGCGGAAGAGAGGACGAGAAGTGAGTCACTGGCTGCGACTACGGCCCAGGAAGACGAGAGGGACGCAACCGGGTGGATGCCATGCATGCTCGAAGTGGAAGTGAGGTGGGATTGAGACTTTGCATGATTTAGTGTTAGAGGCGGAGTGTTTGTGGGAGAGCAAGGGAGAGTGAGAACGAGAGAGAGAGAGATTGAGAAATAGAAGGAGAGAGAGGGAGGGAGAGAGCGAAATACTTTGAGCAGAATAAATAAAAAGTGATGAGGCACTACTTTTTTGATTAAGCACAGCAAATTGTTTTTATAATGATTGAATTGAGTGTAAAGTGACTGAAGGGTTGTGACGAAAAAGTATGCAAGAAGGTGACCAAATGCGCAGTGGGATTGAGAGAACGAGAGGGATGGAGAGAGCGGGTGTAACAGCTTCTTTGACTTTGACTATTATATCGATGTCTGATAAGCTTCAAATATCTTATTAATATTATTTTATTTTAACATTCCGTCATAATTTCAAATAGATAATAAAAAGTGTTCTGAAAAGCTTCTTTGAATTTGACTATTCTATCGATGTCTGATAAGCTTCAAATATCTTATTAATATTATTTTATTTTATCATTCCGTCATAATTTCAAATAGATAAAAAAAAGTGTTTCATCTCTTCTGAAAAGTCCTCGCATTCTTGAGGAATGCTTCAGGTCGTGCTCCCAAGACGTGGTCTATGCAGAATGTCCACGCATGGATTCGATAGAAGGGGAGAACACATGTTACCAGGTCGAAGAAATGACCTTATCGTGTTGATATAAAAAGTTCATATAACATTATGAGGAAGAATTTTTGAGAGCATTTACATAATAAACAAAGATCACGAATAAAGGTACCCCTAAATGTGCTATCATTCTAACAAGTTAATCACTTGTACATGTACAGTTACATTTCAAATGTATGGCAAATCGATGGGAGGGGAGATTAATTAATGTTTGCAAAAATTCGTCGACTTTCCATCAAGACGCTACTATCTCTGCCCATATCTTAGCAGCCTTAAAAAGGCTGGGGCTCAGACTGTCTTATTGTTAGCGCCACGTTGCAGAGTGAATAGCGGATAGACATTATTTGGAATACTGAAGGGATAGCGAGAAACAAGCACCAGGAAATGATTAAGATGGATGAAATAAAAGACGAGGAATCTTTGTCGCATTCTCAACAATTACACGTCAAAAAAAGAAGGAGACAAATGGCGATCGAATGAGAAAAACAAACTTTCTCTGGCGCGATGAGCGCTTCTTGAAGACCATCGAGTCTGATCTTCTCATTCTTATTTGGAACTTTGAATATAAAGTTCATTCCGTATTCTATTTCAAGAGGAATCCCATAAAGAAAGTTCAAAATAAATTTTGCTCGTAAGGTTGAACTAAAGAAGTTTAATGGCTTATGTTCCATATGTAAATGTATGTCGGGTTGACTTATAAAAAGCTGTTTGTCTATTTTGAGACTTCACTTTCCTATTGCTCGACTACTGCGGCCGGTCGACTGCTCCCTCGCATGCTCTTCTCACTGGTTCTTATTTCTCATATACTATAAATGGCCTCAAATGTTGAAAAGAATTGATATGAAGACAGTTCGAAGGAACAAAAAGCATGAAGCTCGGTACAAAAGAAACCCTGTGAAAACCAGTTGGAAAAATGAAATGGATTAGATCGTTCTTTTCATTCAGCTTCTCCACGCTCTCGCTTTTCTCGCGCTCCTTCCGCTGTGCTTCAGGCAAAAGAAGAAGAAGAAGAGCAAGATGTCCAAGGCGTCCAAGAAGGGATCGTCGATCAAGGTTATAAGAGAAAAACAATTTGATTCAAATAAAATACATAGTATTAATGTTTCAGGAGACAAGGTCAAGTCGCGTCCGGCTGAGCGGTATGAAAGCACTCTTACATGCATATTTTGAGAGGGGAATTTCAGAGAACAAAAATCAAATTTTTATGAAATTGTTGATCTGTTGATTGGCTTCCGAGCAAAGCGAGGGAAACTATTTGGTACCTGGGCCACCGAAATGTAAACTTTTCGTCATGTCCCGCTTTTGGCATCTCTACGGAGGGTGTCACAAATTTGCAAATTTACGAAATTATTATTGGCGAATGTTTAATGACTATTCAAAGTTTAATAAGAGTAGAGAAGCCGCTGCTTCTCCTGCTTTTCGAAGAAAAGACATTTTCCAATCTTGCATAAAGAAGGGAAACAAGAGTAAGAGTTGGTTTTGAGGCAAGAAACCATGTTTATATTATAAAAGCCATTCTAACAACAATCTTTCCTATTTCAGACGACGGCCCGCCATCGGCAGCCGTATGTTATTGTGCTTTGTAGTTGATTTTGATTATTTATTTCGAAAAAAAATTGATTCCCACCAAATTGAAAAAGAAATAAAATTTATGCTGCAGAGCAGTCTTGTCCGGATCTCCGCCGAGAAGAAGATAAAGTCGAAAGAGAGCAAGGAGGTTCCGCAGCTTAAAAAAAATAAATTTCCGCGCGATTGATTGATAAATAATTTCAGCCGAATACAGTATAAATATAAATGTTTAATTGGTTACAAAAAAAACCCCAGATTGTGTACAAAGTACAGCGTGTCGATTGCAGAATCTTCCAAGGCAGTCCGCTGAGAAAAATAAGACGCAAGCCGGCAGCAAGGAGGTAAGGGAACGGTTCTTTTTAATTCCACGTCTGTCCAATTTTGAAAAATCTTGATTCCTTTTTTTGCCATGCTGTCTCTTTCATATCTAATTAACTTTAATATTGCAGACGAGGCTGGGAAAGACAGAGAGGACGGAGCGTACGAATGTCGGCGAGGTCACTCCTGCTTCTTCTATTTATTTTAATTTAAATATATTGATCAACAACCAAACATAAATTTATTGTTTGCATACAGTTAGTTTAGCAAGAGTCCTATGAATTGACTTATTGAGGTAAAAGCCGACAATGAAAAGATAGCTGTAGAAAAAAAAAAGTACCTCATACTACTTCGCGTAGAACTTTTCTCAAATAAGGAAGAATTTTCTTTCCATGTCTTCCTATGTAGCTCTCTTTTGTATTAGAATGAGTGAGACGAAAACTCCTTGTTAATAAACAAGTTGTTACAGCTTAATTTACTTCGTTTTATAAAAGCCAGCAATTAAATGGAAACCAGGCCTAGAGAACCATTATCGGCTTTCCAGGCCGATTCACCTCATCACGTACTTCTCCGGCCCACCTCTACACCAACTTCAATCTCGAGATTTGTAGAGTCAAAGATTTCTCCAATCTGCGTGATTCCAAGGTGCAATCAACAAGAAAGTTGACTAAATCTTATCGTATGTAGTAAACAAGTAGATTTTTTGAGCGTGCCTTTCTTCTTTATAAAGGCACGTACTGTTTATTTAGGGTCGTTAGAAATTATTTTTTTATATTTAACAGTAATTGTAAGTACATGCCTATGTAACTTGTATTGCCATTTAGTCGAGAGAGAAATATTTGTCTTGTCGACTTACAGTGTTTTCGAAATAACTATGAGATAAAACAATTTATTCGGGAAACCTAATATCCAAATTTCACGAAAACAATTGTAATCAATATCAATTGGGGAAATTGCATTTGTGGTCAATAGTCAGCTTTTTGTTTCTTTGGAGAAACAGATTCCATCTGGGAGCAAATGAACTTTAAAAAAATCAGAAAAAGAACTTTGCATATTATTAGTCTTCTTGTACGAAAGTGCTTCCTGGCAGTATAAAAGGGCCTTTCGCTCCGGGAAATATCATTCTCTTCTCTTCTCAGCCCCGCCCCTCCTCTCTCTTCTCTCCTCTCTCCACGATGAGCGCCTTCGTCATCTTCCTCCTTCTCGTCATCGTCGCCGGCGGCGTTGCATACAAGGCTCGTTTTTCGCTCGTCCTGATCCTGCCTCTAACCCCCCCCCCCTATTTGGAAACGACGTGTTTCATCTTTTTCTCCTCGTAGTGCTTAAGAGAGCCTCTCTGTTAGGATCAAGCAGTCCTCAGTGGGAGCCTGCCCCGGGGCAAAAATTTCTGATTTGGTTATCCAAAATTTAATTTGGGGTACCCATGCGCACTATGAAGAAAATTAGAAGGTCAATTTTGTTATAAAATTTTTTTCCTTGTCTGGGCATGCAAATGTATGGAAAAAGTTGAAGTCCCCATAACTTTCTTTAATATCAATATTTGCCAATTTTCTTTTTTTTAATGGAATCAACGTTGGATTCTGAACAAAATCAGCCCAGATGTCTTTCAGTCAACTATTTTTTTCACATCGAAAAATTACTTTTAATATTTGAATTTGACGGTTAAGCACCTTATACTCATTTGTGTGTGGGTGTTATATCTCAAAATGTAGAGCATTAAAAACTGTATAACATATATTCTTTTCGCTTCGTGTGCACTACCCCTAAGGGGTGGAAAATAGGCTCAAATATGGGTACCTCGGATATGTAGGATTCAAGGAATGCGTGAAAAGAAGTTAAATTCTTGCTGTAACATAAAATGAACCATTTCATTCGATTCAGCACGTGCTTCTTTTCAAAAAAGCTCCATATCAAAATTTCATAAAATTATCATCTTCCATGAAAAAAAGCATTTTCGATTTTTCAGCCATTGTCAGAAAATGACCTAAAACTATTCGAATCGCTGTATTTTCAATGTTTTCAGTGAGAACAGAATGCGGATAGTACTATTCAGTACGCGACAAAATTCTCTACAACATAAAAATATTTACATCTGGATATGGCGTCCCTAACAATGACAGTATCGATTATCCTATGGCGGTCGCGTCAAAACTGACAGATCCGCATTTTACAACTTCTCGTGCAATCTTAATGTTTCTTACTCATCCAATGCATCATTCTGTTCCACAAAGCACACAAAGGTCAGGACCGATGTTTGTTTTACAGATCTACCGTGGTAAAAGCCCGCAAAAGGGTTTGCACGCGCGCGGCTTCGAACCTGGGACCCATGACTTTCGACGTGCACAACCAATTGGCTAAAATGACGTTATAAAATTCATTTCTGGAAAATGACAAAACCAATCTTAAAGGTTGACCTATCAGCCGATAGCTATTTTTGCGCTCTATCGAAATAAATATATCCGCCAAACAGTGTAAATTGACGGTAAGGTCAAATAAGTGGCCAAAATATTCGAACCCAAAAAAGTAGATCAAAAAAGCTATTCATCATAACGTGATGTATGGGAAAGTTGTTCGTCTGAGCGAAAGCTATAGAATGCCATATAACATGTGGGGATAAGTTCAATCCGCGAGCAATAAAGGCCGCGTTAATGTATCACCAACAAATTTACTTTTCAAAGGACTTCAGGGCACTTTTTCGGTACTCCAGCCGAATAGATAATAGTGACTGATAAAGACTGTCCTCTCTATTAGTAAGAGTACCTAAAAAGTGCCCTGGAGTCCGTTGAAAAGTCAATATTTTAGGGGGACATTTTCGCGGCTGTTATTGCCCGCGGATTGAACTTGTCCCCACATGTTATATGCCATTCTATAGCTTTCGCTCAGACGAACAACTTTCCCATACATCACGTTATCATGAATAGCTTTATTGATCTACTTTTTTGGGTTCGAATATTTTGGCCAATTATTTGACCTTACCGTCAATTTACACTGTTTGGCGGATATATTTATTTCCATAGAGCGCAAAAATAGCTATCGGCTGATAGGTCAACCTTTAAGATTGGTTTTGTCACTTTCCTGAAATGATTTTTATAACGTCATTTTAGCCAATTGGTTGTGCACGAAAGTCATGGGTCCCAGGTTCGAAGCCGCGCGCGTGCAAACCCTTTTGCGGGCTTTTACCACGGGAGATCTGTAAAACAAACATCGGTCCTGACCTTTGTGAGCTTCGTGGAGCAGAATGATGCATTGGATGAGTAAGAAACATTAAGATTGCACGAGAAGTTGTAAAATGCGGATCTGTCAGTTTTGACGCGACCGCCATAGGATAATCGATACTGTCATTGTTAGGGACGCCATATCCAGATGTAAATATTTTTATGTTGTAGAGAATTTTGTCGCGTACTGAATAGTACTATCCGCATTCTGTTCTCACTGAAAACATTGAAAATACAGCGATTCGAATAGTTTTAGGTCATTTTCTGACAATGGCTGAAAAATCGAAAAATGTATTTTTTTCATGGAAGATGATAATTTTAGGAAATTTTGATATGGAGCTTTTTTGAATAGAAGCACGTGCTGAATCGAATGAAATGGTTCATTTTATGTTACAACAAGAATTTAACTTCTTTTTACGCATTCCTTGAATCCTACATATCCGAGGTACCCATATTTGAGCCTATTTTCCACCCCTTAGGGGTAGTGCACACGAAGCGAAAAGAATATATGTTATACAGTTTTTAATGCTCTACATTTCGAGATATAACACCCACACACAAATGACTATAAGGTACTTACCCGTCAAATTCAAATATTAAAAGTAATTTTTCGATGTGAAAAAAATAGTTGACTGAAAGACATCTGGGCTGATTTTGTTCAGAATCCAACGTTGATTCCGTTAATAAAAAGAAAATTGAAAAATATTGAGTTTGAAGCGAGATACATCAATTCAGAAATTATCCATACTTTTACCTGTTCACGGAAAAATATTTTTTGAAAAAAAATTTTTGCCATTTAATATTGTTACTGGGGCCCAGTGCCATGCCCGACTATGTTTTCACATTCGAAATCCAACGTCTGGATCTGGGGCACGCCCTACTGGAGGCATACAGAGAGGCTCTCTTAATTGTAGGCCCACCAAAAACCTGAAAACAGAAGATCGCCTGAAAGACAAATTAATCATAAATTCCAAATCAATTTTTTGCCTGAATTCCAGATGGGCCTCGTGGACGAGTACCTGCCGAAGATTCAGGCGGCGCTGAACGGCGGACAGCCCCAGGCAGCCCCAGCTCAGTAGAGGAACGGAGATTAGGGCTCTCTTCCTCCCTCTTCCCCCAATCTCTCTTCCCCCCCCCATCCAACTCGGACCAGATAAAAGATTCCGTTCGCATATTATTTCGATAAGATAATCTAAAGTGAGACTACAAATTTGAATAAAATATAATTAAACGACGAACGGTTTGAATGTCAAAGAAAAGTGAATTTTCTTCAAAAGTCTTAAAGTAAGATTCCAGAGAAAATCAAGAGAAATTGTGACATAAAAAAAGGTAAAATCGACCGGATTTTTGACAAAAAGTACAATAGAATGAAACATCCTTGAACGTTGAATGTTTTGAGTAACACTGAAGTGATCACTAAAGTTTGCTGCTCAAATACGAATATAGATACATAGAATGCTTGCTCGAAGAAAAATTGCCTCGTGATATCCTTCCTACGCGTACTCAGATTCCCGATAGTATTTTATAAAGTTTTTAGAGAATTTTAGTTCTGGTTCAAATAAGATCTGTATTTTCATCGTTTCAGAAGATTAATCGCTCCAAGTTGGGCTAAGAAATATTAAATTCCATATTTAAAGAAAGAGAGTGAGAACAGGCAAAGTTACGAAGAACGCAGCAGCTCGCAAAGATATATTCTTGAAAATAATTAACTGTAAATATTTCTTATTTAAAAACTTTGCGAGGAAAGCAGCTTGAAGTTTTATTCTTTTAAATATTATTAAAACTTTGCACTTTAATAGGGAAATGGATGGCTTGCAATTGTTGAAGTTTCGTGAGATTCAATGAAAAGAACCTCAAAAGTCCAGCAACCTTACTTAACAAACAGTCAAAGTTCAAACATGGTAATTTGCTCAAGTGAAACCGTATAAAAGCGCGGAATTGCCTGAGAAGAATCATTCTCTTCCGCGCTTCAACTCCCGAGCTCTTCTTCTTCAATCCGAGTGTCATGTCTTCAGCAGAAATGGCTAGTGACTACGCGCCGTCCTTCTACGTTGCAAGGTTTTGATCAGCCTACCCCCTTGCATGAAAAAGGGGTTTCATAATTATGTATTATCTTTTAAGCTTCGAGCAGCAGGCTCCTTTTGGCCGTCCCGCCACTTCAGCTCCCCTCCTCACTGCAGTCCCTCATACCGCATATGGTGTCAGTATTCAGTTTAAAAAATAATGAAATAAATAAAAGTATATATAAACTTGCAATCGTCAATATAATTGCAGGGTCAAGTGTACAACGCTGCTGGCTATGCCCTGCCCTCTGCTGGCTATGCCCCGCTCCCTGCTGGCTATGCCCCGCCCCCTGCTGGCTATGCCCCGCCCTCTGCTGGCTATGCCCCGCCCCCTGCTGGCTATGCCCCGCCCCCTGCTGGCTATGCCCCGCCCCCTGTTGGCTATGCCCCGCCCTCTGCTGGCTATGCTCCGCCTTCCGCTGGCTATGCTCCGCCTTCCGCTGGCTATGCTCCGCCTTCCGCTGGCTATGCTCCGGCCCCCGCTGGCTATGCTCCGACTCCTCAGCACCTTTCCCCCAATCAGTATCCTGCTCCTGTCCCTCATGGCCAGTACGCTGTGCCCATCCGGCAGGCTCAGCCTCAGCAGAGTTTGTTTTCTGTCCTTCAATTTGCCTGGATATCCCGCTGATAAGAACATGGAAAAGGACTAATGGCCACCTTTGCTGTACCATCGAAAATGAACAATGTTTTACTTAAAAAGTCTTTAAACTATCGGTAAGGGAGTTGATTTGACCTGACTGGGAGATTTGTTATTCCAGTTGCTGCTCCAGTCTACTCCGAGTACATCTCGGCCGGCGGACTTTTCGTCTACCACCAGCAGCAGCCTCGCCAGTACGCGCCACCCGCCTGGGCCAACATCTACCAGCAGGTCCCGCCACGAAAAAGAGATACCGTAACCCGTCAAATTGGGCAATAGTTGGAAGAGCCTTCGGAATCAAAATTTTATAGCAGGGCGCCATCTACAATGTTCCGCAGCAGTACTATCCGGCACAGGCAAGCAACCAGTCCATCCACCCGTCTCTTCAGGTTAAAAAAGCGATGCACAATTGCATTTCATAAGATCCTTGTGAAATTTCTTTTAGCAATAGTTTTGATTTGAAAAAAACTTAATAACATCTATAGATATAAAAATAATAAATACAATATTGAAATTCAGCAGCACCAGCAGCCGCCTGCTCAGATCTACAACGCGGCCCAGCATCAACCTCTTGAGGAGATTGTGAAAAAACAATCATTATGAAAACATCAAAAGCATTTTAATTTTCAAAGAAGCTATTGCTATGCCATGAGCAAGCATTGACCGCTGATAAATTTCTTAATATTAAAAAAATACACATTTGCAGCCTGCCTACCAGCAGCAGCAGCCGCAGCAGTACTACAGCGCCCCTCAGGTATCAATAATAGAGAAATAAAACAGAATAAATATATCAAAAATTCCATCCTTTTCAAAATAAATTTCTACTAAAATAGCATGGCTACCAGACTCCTCCATACGGCATGGACTCGCAGCAGCAGCTGCCTCCTCCGGCCTACCAGAACCAGGCTGACCATGAGCGCTCTGCTTCCATCCGCCGCTCGCGCTCTGGCGGTCGGCTTCTAAAATGCTATTAAAATAATTGCCATTCTTTCACTTTTAAGATCGCATTGCCGCCGCTCCGGCTGGCCGCTACAGCAGCAACAATGTCTGGGTAAGATTTTGTATTTTTTGCGTTCATTAATGTTGAATGTTTTGTGTGATTTTTAACTTAATTATTACTGACAAATTAATCTCAATTTCAGGCTGGCGCTCGTGCCCAGCAGACTCCTCCCGTCGTGTGTCCCGTGCCGCCGCAGAATCAGGCGTCGCCAGCCGCCGGCCCAGGCCACCGCCAGCTCCAGCAGCCCGCTCACAAGTCGCCGCTTCCTGGTGCAGAGGCATCTCGCAGTGGCCGCGCTGTCCGTTTCGGAAGTTTCTTTTTCTTCTCGTGTTAAGAAGAAGAAGATCGAGAAGCATTTCTTAAAAAAAATAGTTCCAATGAAAATAATAATTTCAGTCAAATTACTTCCGAATTCTAAATTAAGGAAAATTCGATTATTAGTGTCCATAGACAACGGAATTCCCCACCCCAGGCCCCGGCCATCTCTGCGTACTGCGACATGCAGACGAACGAGACCTACGCCTTCGATGCTCCCCTGGCCTACCGTAACCAGCGGGCCAACGCTCCGCCCACTGCCTACGGTTCGATTTGGATTATTTTTGATCCTTCAGAAAAACATTTTTACATTTCTAATTGAAGGCTCGGAATCGAAGGAGTCGAACAAGAGTGACCGCTCGGCCAAGTCGAACAAGAGCCTGAAGAGCAAGAAGAGCAAGAAGAGCAAGAAGAGCAAGAAGAGCCGGAAGAGTAAGAAGAGCAAAAAGGGCCCTTCGCATGGCAATGCCGACCTTGCTCGCTCGCCCTGTCCGTTTACCTTGACGTTAACCATTTTATCTTTAACGGTAGCCTTAACCTTAAAATCCGTAACATTGCAGTAACCTTGACATCTTTTGCAGCTATGTCGAAGGACTCGCTCAACCGAGTCACTGCCAGCCTTAAGTCGACCAAAGTCGTCAGTAATTCTTTCATAAATCTTAATTAAAATAATAATTTCCACCTTTTCCAGAACCCGGCCCCCTCTGCTCCGCCGGCCGCCCTCCTCCGCCAGCAGCAGCCGAAGCCGTCCGTGTACAGCAACAACGAGCTGCGCACCCCGCATCTGAACTAAGATCCAGTCGCCTCTCAAAGACCCCTTCCCAATCCCTCCAAGGCCATGACCCTCCTTCACATTCTGCTCCATTCTCTGCCTCTTTTTTATAGTAAATAAAGTGTTCGTTTTGAACCAGCATTGGTTCAAAACGAACACTTTATTTACTATAAAAAAGAACATCCGCCTCAAGAGGAGAGGGGAGGGGGGAATGGAGATGCGGTCAGGGGAGGAGCTTCTTCTACTGGGCCGAGATCGGCAGAGTCACCTCGCCAGCGACGGCGGCCGCCTCAAGAGGAGAGGGGAGGGGGGAATGGAGATGCGGTCAGGGGAGGAGCTTCTTCTACTGGGCCGAGATCGGCAGAGTCACCTCGCCAGCGACGGCGGCCGCCTCAAGAGGAGAGGGGAGGGGGGAATGGAGATGCGGTCAGGGGAGGAGCTTCTTCTACTGGGCCGAGATCGGCAGAGTCACCTCGCCAGCGACGGCGGCCGCCTCAAGAGGAGAGGGGAGGGGGGAATGGAGATGCGGTCAGGGGAGGAGCTTCTTCTACTGGGCCGAGATCGGCAGAGTCACCTCGCCAGCGACGGCGGCCGCCTCAAGAGGAGAGGGGAGGGGGGAATGGAGATGCGGTCAGGGGAGGAGCTTCTTCTACTGGGCCGAGATCGGCAGAGTCACCTCGCCAGCGACGGCGGCCGCCTCAAGAGGAGAGGGGAGGGGGGAATGGAGATGCGGTCAGGGGAGGAGCTTCTTCTACTGGGCCGAGATCGGCAGAGTCACCTCGCTAGCGACGGCGGCCGCCTCAAGAGGAGAGGGGAGGGGGGAATGGAGATGCGGTCAGGGGAGGAGCTTCTTCTACTGGGCCGAGATCGGCAGAGTCACCTCGCCAGCGACGGCGGCCGCCTCAAGAGGAGAGGGGAGGGGGGAATGGAGATGCGGTCAGGGGAGGAGCTTCTTCTACTGGGCCGAGATCGGCAGAGTCACCTCGCCAGCGACGGCGGCCGCCTCAAGAGGAGAGGGGAGGGGGGAATGGAGATGCGGTCAGGGGAGGAGCTTCTTCTACTGGGCCGAGATCGGCAGAGTCACCTCGCCAGCGACGGCGGCCGCCTCAAGAGGAGAGGGGAGGGGGGAATGGAGATGCGGTCAGGGGAGGAGCTTCTTCTACTGGGCCGAGATCGGCAGAGTCACCTCGCTAGCGACGGCGGCGCCTCAAGAGGAGAGGGGAGGGGGGAATGGAGATGCGGTCAGGGGAGGAGCTTCTTCTACTGGGCCGAGATCGACAGAGTCACCTCGCTAGCGACGGCGGCGCCTCAAGAGGAGAGGGGAGGGGGGAATGGAGATGCGGTCAGGGGAGGAGCTTCTTCTACTTTGCCGAGATCGGCAGAGTCACCTCGCCAGCGACGGCGGCCGCCTCAAGAGGAGAGGGGAGGGGGGAATGGAGATGCGGTCAGGGGAGGAGCTTCTTCTACTGGGCCGAGATCGGCAGAGTCACCTCGCCAGCGACGGCGGCCGCCTCAAGAGGAGAGGGGAGGGGGGAATGGAGATGCGGTCAGGGGAGGAGCTTCTTCTACTGGGCCGAGATCGGCAGAGTCACCTCGCCAGCGACGGCGGCCGCCTCAAGAGGAGAGGGGAGGGGGGAATGGAGATGCGGTCAGGGGAGGAGCTTCTTCTACTGGGCCGAGATCGGCAGAGTCACCTCGCCAGCGACGGCGGCCGCCTCAAGAGGAAAATGGATTTAGGAATTATTTATCATTTTGCAAAATAGTTTCTCCAACAATCGGTCGCTTGGAAATTATTCTGTTAAATTTTTGCCGAAATGAGACCGAAGAATGTCGATTACTACCATGGAACAATCCATCGAAATATTTCAAAATAATGGTGCTCTTTTCGATCCATCCACCGATCTCCACAAATCTCCGCGAATATCGCTGAAAACCTTGAAAGCCGCGCTGGCATCCGGGGCGTCTGCGGGCGCCTCTGCGAACAAGAAAATAATAATGCCTATTCCAGGAGGACACGAACAACGACCGCATCACCATCGAGTATACCAACACCCCGGACGGCGCTGCCAAGCAGTTCCGTCGCGAGTTGTTCCAGGGCGACAGCATGGTCCGCCGCAGGAACCTCCCCATCGAGTACAGCCCTTGAAGATTTTCGGACGTCTTTGACCTTCCAAAACACACCATTCTCTTCTCCATTTCAAAAAAAATTTTCTTGAAGTAGAATGGTTGTATTCAATATTTGGAAAGGCTGTATTTTATTATTTGGAAAGGATTGTACAGAAAAAGAGCTCGCTAGTAGCTTCAGAGATTTATTATTTACACAGTAATATTAACAGGTGAATCACTGATTTATCTACCTATCTATACCTAGGTTGCAATTGAGCATACTATTTACTCGCGAATCTAAATTTATTTATCTATATACATCGATTTAGATGTGACAAATAAATGTAGTCTATTCGGCTTTCGTTCCGAGAACGAATAGAGTAGATAATTCATTAGAACTAAGAAATAAAGAGGAAAACCGAACAATATTCTTATTACTTGTTCGATTTCTCTATACAGCTTAGAAGCCAAATGGACGGCATTTACATATGTACATTCGTGCGGTGAGCACGAAGACATGATCCACCGAAAAGCAGGGCGCACACTTGGATTTCTACACTATTTGCTGAAATGAGAGTCGGTCAATTGGCAGAATTGCATGTTATAAAAAATATAAATTGTGAAATAAAATATAAAAATCGCAAAATATCACGTGAAAGTAGGCAGATTGATGCACGTAGAACTCTTTGTTTGCGAATTCCTGTCCGAATATGTTTTTCGTTGGCCTCTTGTGGTATCTACACGTTTCAAGTTAGAGTACTAAAATTTTTGAAACAATTTTTATGGAATTCAAAGTGCAATTCGGAGGGAAAAAATTAAATTTTCTGCCATCAGAGTTTTTGACCTTTTAGGATCAACATGCAAAATCTCAACTTGATGATCACATTAAATTTGAGCTTTGCACTGAATCTCAGACATTTTGTAATTACAAGACTCTATTAAAGGCACTTTACATTATTTGTTTTGCTGGTTCATGCACGAAAATGCTCAATCCTGAATTTATGCACTATTTGCTCGAATGAGAGTCGGCCAATTGGCGAAATTACATGACAAATAAAAGAGAACTTACAAGTGCAAAGGTGGAATTGCACTGAAAAGTGCACAGAGTAAGAATGCAAAGTGCGCTTTGGCAGTATAAAAGAAGCCTTTTTCCTCATTTGTCGCCTGTCTTAAGCCGTCTGCGCTCTCCTCTCCACCTTCACTCTCTCGCCATGTCTGCTCTCTCCGTCGACCCCCCCGCGGCCACGGTCCCTGCCGCCGGCGGTGCCTCCGTTCATCAGATCGCGCGGCCCGCCTTGTCTTCAAGGTTTGCCATTCCGAACACTTAGTTCAGTGCAAGCCAAACAATATTCACCTTCCAATCCAAAGCTATGAATGTATTTTTATAACTTTAAAGTAACAACAATCTCCTTGCTTACAGGTGAAGTCGTCGAACAACAACGAGTACCGCCTGAATCCGGTGTTCGGCTTCGTTGAGCCGGGCGCGGCTGCCCCCCTCGAGATCACTCGGCTGGCCGGAGCACCCAAGGAGGACAAGCTCGTCATCCAGTTCGCAGAGGCGCCCGCTGACGCCGCAGACGACAGCGCGGCTTTCAAGGTTTCCAGAGATATTCGAGGAGATTTGAGGAGATTTGAAGAGATCGGTGGATGGATCGAAAAGAGAAAAATTCTTTTGAAACATTTCGATAGATTGTTCCATGGCAGTAATCGACATTCTTCGGTCTCATTTTGGTATGTTTTTATAGAATCATTTCGAAGCGACCGATTGTTCGAGATACTTTTGGCAAAATGATAAATAATTCCTAAATGCATTTTCCTCTTGAGGCGGCCGCCGTCGCTGGCGAGGTGACTCTGCCGATCTCGGCCCAGTAGAAGAAGCTCCTCCCCTGACCGCATCTCCATTCCCCCCTCCCCTCTCCGCCTCTAGTGGTCGACGACGACGATAAATACTTCGCTTCTATCACGACTTTGGTTTACATTGAAGTTCAATAAGAAAGGAAAGGAAAAATGAACATATATGACAATGAGCTGTCAGATAATTTTTTCTTTCACAATCCATTTACCCGTGGATCCCCTGCTTTCCATGGGATCTTTCTTCGCGAGAATATAAATGCCCGCTATTTGGCACGGATCAAATGTAGGAAAATCACAAGTAATGCAAAGAAAACATTTTCTGTTTTACTCGAGAATGCTTATTACTTCTTACGATTTCTATACATTTATCACATCTCTGGCCTGAAGTGCGGAGAGCGAGAAGAAAGCATCCGTTCTGATCCCCCGGAAAGCTGGGGAAACAAGGGTTTCCCTAATTTGGTTAGACTGTGAAAAGGTACATTATTTAAATTGTACTATGCAAATTCATCCCATAGATGCCCCTAGTTCGAATCTGGATTTATGTTTCCAGTCATAGTGAAAGTAAGGGGCAGATATATAAATTCAAAACAAATTATGACAGTAATTAGAACAAACGGGGTAGTGAAAAGTTCAGAGATAAAAATTTGTAGTAGACGATAGTGGAAAAAGAGAGGAGACATCGGAAGAAAAGATAAAGAGAGAAAAATGATTGAGAAAGAAGATAGGTAGAGAGAGATACAATAATGACTGATAGAGAGAATTTGCGAGAAAGGTTCTACTCGAAGCAGTATGAGGTACTTTTTAAATTGTGTATGTTGAGAAACAGCAGGCACCCGAAACTGTTCCTACAAGGAAGATTTCACTTTTAAAAGAAAAAATGGAAATAAGGTAATGGACAGCGAAGTTTTCGACGCCTGCATTTCCCGATAACAACAAGTATAAATTAGGAATACTTTTTATAAACTCCGTCATGGTAGCGAAAGCCAACGGCAGAAAAAACTCTAATTATAACACTTGGCATCACATACGGCACACGGGGGGTGAGGCTTCCTGTGCATTTATTCAGGGATGGAATAAAACATGGCCTCGGACGGTGAGTGGAATGATGGAAGGAAGCGTGTGGCTCGGCAGAGGAAGGTCGTCTTAGGCCGCCGGCGCATCCGGCAGGAAATCGTTCAGGTTCTGGATAAAAAATACCGTAATTATTATAACCTTTTTATATACCAAGCTCTTGTAATTTTCTTTTTTATGTTTTGTAACTCTTCTATATTTTTCTTTTTAGTAAACATATAAAAAAATGAACCTGGTACTCCTGACCGTCGGAGCCTGAAGGCTCCGCCAGCTTCTAAAAGAAGAAAAGATTTCAATTTCGGTAGGAAAGGTGTCAACAAGGCGTAGAAAAAGCTACAGCTATCTTTTCATTGTCGGCTTTTACCTCAATAAGTCAATTCATAGGACTCTTGCTAAACTAACTGTATGCAAACAATAAATTTATGTTTGGTTGTTGACCAATATATTTAAATTAAAATGAATAGAATAAGCAGAAGTGACCTCGCCTACATTTGTACGCTCCGTCCTCTCCGTCTTTCTTGTCTGCAATATTAAGGTTAATTAGACATGAAAAAGGGCAAAAAAAGGAATCAAGATTTTTCAAAATTGGACAGGCGGAAAATTTAAAAAAAGAACCGTACCTTTACCTCCTTGCTGCCCGGTTGCATCTGCCTCTTCTCAGCGGACTGCCTTGGAAGATTCTGCAATCGACACGCTGTACTTTGTACACAAGGGCGCTTTGTTTTGTAAGCAATAAAACATTTCTTTTTTCTACTGTATTCGGCTGAAATTGTCCATCAATTGCGCGGAAATTTATTTTTTTTAACCTGCGGGACCTCCTTGCTCTCTTTCGATTTCATCTTCTTCTCGGCGGAGATCCGGACAAGACTGCTCTGCAGCATACATTTTATTTCTTTTTCAATTTGGCGGGAATCAATTTTTTTCGAAATAAATAATCAAAATCAACTACGAAGCGCAATAACATACGGTTGCCGATGGCGGGCCGTCGTCTGAAAAGGAAAGATGTTGTTATCCTATTCTTCTTTCCCTTCTTTATGCAAGACTGGAAAGGGTCTTTTCTTCGAAGAGCAGGAGATGGTTCTCTTCTTTTATTAGTCTTTGAATAGTCATTCTACATTCGCCAATAATAATTTCGCAAATTTGAAAATTTGTGACACTCTCCGTATTAAGGATTAAAGTATGCAAATTTCTGAAAATTCAGTGAAAATGCCAAAATCCAGAGTTGGCTCTAAGTCAAAAGAGGGACACGACGAAAAGTTTACATTTCGGTGGCCCAGGTGCCAAATGTTCTCCCTCGCTTCGTTCGGACGCCAATCAATGAATTAACAATTTCATAACAATTTCATTTTTCTTCTCTGAAAATCTCCTCTCAAAATATTCATGTACGAGAGAATTCATACCGCTGAGCCGGACGCGGCTTGACCTTGTCTCCTGAAACATTAACACTATTTTATTGTAATCGAATTGTTTTGCTCTTCTAACCTTGATCGATGATCCCTTCTTGGACGCCTTGGACATCTTGCTCTTCTTCTTCTTCTTTTGCCTGAAGCACAGCGGAAGGAGCGCGAGAAAGGCGAGAGCGTGGAGAAGCTGAATAAAAAGAACGGTTTAATCCATTTCATTTTTCCAACTGGTTTTCTCTTTTTTTTTACGGAGCTTCATGCTATTTTTTTCCTTCGAAGTGTCTTCACCACCGTTCTTTTCAACATTTGAGACCATTTAATATTATTATTTTTCCTTTTGTTTATATTTCTTGGAGTATCCATTGCTTTCTGATAGTAATATTTTGTAGTTTTACAGTTAATTACAAATATGTAGCATATGAGAAATAAGAACCAGTGAGAAGAGCATGCGAGGGAGCAGTCGACCGGCCGCAGTAGTCGAGCAATAGGAAAGTGAAGTCTCGAAATAGGCAAGCAGCTTTTTATAAGTCACACGTCATACATATGAAACATAAACGATTAAACTTCTTCAGTTCAACTTTGATCTTTGACCTTAAGCGCAAAATTTTGACCTTTCTTGATGGGATTCCTCTTGAAATAGTGTACGGAATGAACTTTATATTCAAAGTTCCATAGAAGAACGAAAACTTTTTTGCCTTTCCAAGAAAGACGTTCAATAATTTTAAACTTTGATCTCAACATCAAATAAGGTTCTATCAAAGGCTTTTTATCGACTTTCTTCTGGCCGACGTGTCGGTCCCCGAGAGAATTGTCTTTTTCATGTTCGATCGCCATTTGTCTACTACTTCTTTGACGGTAAATTGTTGAGAATGCAACAAAAATTCCGCGTCTTTTATTTCATACATTTTAATCATTTCGTGGTTTTTTTTACAATAAAAGGATCCTTTATACATTCATTACTCGCCATCACTTCAGTAATCGAAATTATATCTATCCCCTGTTCACTCTGCATAGTGGCGCTAGCAATAAGATACACAGTCCGGGCCCCAGTCTTTTTAAAGCTGCTAAGATAGATATAGAAGCGTCTTAATGTGCAGTCGACGAATGTTTTCAAGCATTAATTAATCTCCCCTCCCACCGATATGCCAGACATTTAAAATGTAACTGTACATGTACTTGTGATTAACATAGAATGATAGCACATTTAAAGGACCTCTCCGGCGAATATACAAGTTCTCGTTTTATGTTCTTAGAGATGAAACACTTTATTATTTAACTATTTGAAATCATGACAGAATGATAAAATAAAATAATATTAATTAAATATTGTATGTATACTTATCAGACATCAATAGAATGGTCAAAGTCAAAATAGCATTTACACTCGCTCTCTCCATCCCCCTCACTCTCTCCATCCTCTCTAATCACAATTAAAAAATTGCTATGCTTAATTAACCGCCAACTCCAACGTAGTGCCTCATCACTTTTTATTTATTCTGCTCAAAGTCTTTCGTTCTCTCTCTCCCTCCCTCTCTCTCCTTCTATTTCTCAATCTCTCTCTCTCTTTCGTTCTTTTTCTCTCTCCCACATACACAACTCCGCCTCTAACACTAGATCCTTCAAAGTCTCAATCCCACCTCCACTTCGAGAATGCAAGGCATCCACCCGGTTGCGTCTCTCTCTTCTTCCTGGTCCGTAGTCACAGCCAGTGATTCGTTTCTCGTATTCTCTTCCGCTGAACCTGAGCAGCTACTCCGTGAGCACCGCGTCCTTCCGCTCTCCTCGCTGCCCACCTCCTGTGACCTCGGAGGTCGCGACCTCTTCCCAAGTGACTGTCGCTTCAACGTTCGCATCTTGGATGCTGATCATCCACCGAATCCAGTCGTCTTTCTCGATGAGAGAACCCTCGTCACCATCGAGTGTCATTCGAATGATGGCTCCAATGTCGACTGGCGACTCATGTTCATCCACGTTGACGGTTCTGAACTGGCCATTTCCCACTCAGCCGCCTTCCTACTCCCGGGCACAGTCAGCGCGGCTCCACGAATGCTTTGGATAAGTTCGAGCGACATCAACTCGAGCTCAAGCTTTTGATGTCGACGGCGGGCGATGTCGAACTCTTCAAAGTGGAATGCGATGGTGCCGATGACGTGACGAGTACGAGTCTACTCTACTCCTTGATGTCTGTGAGGTGGCAAATGGAGGGCGCGATGAACAGGGCAGAATTCAAGGTTGGCGCGGACGACAGAAGAAACAGCAGTCATAACTATACTCCATCCTTAACTCAAGCTACATAGGAGAATCTTCGTAGCCCTACACTTGTTAGATTACTTTTTCTCTCGAATCGCATGTTTCTTTTTGTTTTCAACAAAACGTTAATAAGAATTCTCTTTAAGATTAAAGAGATGAGAGTTAATGGTGGGGTATTGCTATATATTCTGTAAAAGTGCTAAAAAGTTTATATCTATAATCAATATTTAAAGGTACACAACCATAATCTGTTTGCATTTTCCTGACTATTGAAGTCTCGTGTTTCTAAATACGTTTTTTTCGCCCTTCGTTCGGGCAAAAAAGCGTGAACTCAAGATTGAGTTTATCCCCTTTAAGTACATCCTTGCGCCAGCGCTCGCCAGCCGGCCCTCGCGGCCGCCGGCGAGCGTGCTCGTCTACGGCAGCTACACTGCGTCCGTGCTCTACCGACGGACGGCCGCGAGCGAAGCGGACGAGGCGAGGACGCGGCCCGACGGCTGCGACTACCGCCCGCTCTACGACGAATTCGCACGCGTCCACGCGGTGGTCGGAGACGGTCGCCGGCGTGCAAAGATTCTTCTTCTCGGCAAGCAAGTCAGATGAGAGTCAGGTCAGTCTATTCATCATTTTATTTTTATTATTTTCCTTACACATAAAGTTCTTCAAAAGAGATATAATATGCAATGTAAGACGATTCAGATAACTCTGCAAATGCAAAGATTTGAGCTCGACGTCAAGATGACCGACCTTGACCTCGGTCGGTCGACAATGCTGAGGTTGCGAGAAGTGCCGACCGACTGGAACAAGACGCTGAGCCCGGAAGGCGTCGTGCACTCTCCAGAAGGGCGAGTCTTCTTCGTCCTCGACCGCATTTTATATCAGGCAGGCGACTTTTCTTCTTGAATGCAAGAAATGGAATGTTATATTGTATTTGATTGCATTACTCGATTTCAGTAAGTTACAAATGTACACATGGCATACATTCTTGTGAGAAATCATCCAATTTCTCCCCCCTTCCAGATGCGCCTGAGGGGGTGGCTCCACTATCAGAGATCGCCCTCTCCGTGTGCTGGTCGCTGCTCTCTTCGAACTTCTTCGCCCAGCTCAAGAATGATTCTTGCTTTGACCATCGCTCCATTGCACGCTAACTTTATTAATAATACTATACAACAATGCTCCGGAGCCACCGGTCATTCCCCCTTCTCGACGTGGCTAGTGAAGGCGTGGCTGAATTATTTCATCCATTTTAATCATTTTCTGATTTTGTTAAAAGAATTTAAGGATCTTTTATACAGTCATTACTCGCCATCACTTCAGCCGTGCAATTAATCTTGACAAAACTGACGCCAGTTTGGCCAAATGTTAATGAAAGTTTCATTTCGAGCTCAGTGAAATTTTAATGAAATATTTTGTCATCTTTCATCTGGGAAGAGATTTTGAATTTTCTTTTTCTTATGCTATTTTCTTTCTTTCTACATGGTTTTTTGCATAGGTTTCTATTTAAACATATTTATGTACATACATAAATATGTTTACATAGAAATATACGTCTATATATGTATGTTGAGAAGTATGAACAACTTATTGGTTCCCATTCGGCGTCGACAACCCAATTTGCCGTACATTCGACAGCATCCTATGCTATTCTTCGCTCCCAATGAGAGGCTCCTTTGTGATCGCTTCCGGATGAGACCAGCTCGAGTCAGGCAGCTTGTCCAGCACCTCGTGGCGGCTCTCAACCACTACTCTCTCGGAGACTGGGCGATCTCCGAAGAGAACCAGGCAAGCCGAGCAATCCGACTGTGATGTAAAGAAGGCAAGACAGAGTTTCAAAATAGGCGAGAGGTGGTGAGAGAGAGGAAAAGAGGTAAAAGTGATGAATCTCAGGGAGGTTAGGTGGTAGAATTGCATGAAACAAGGAATCTCAGGGAGGATAAGAGGGAGAAGTGCATGAAATAAGAAATTTCAATCTGAAAGCATTATTAAGAAAAATAATAATGGAGACAGGAAAAGCTGAAAAAATTGGTAGTTATAACACATTCGACAGGTTCTCATAAGTAGATATGAAAAAAGGAAAGCATTCTAAGATTCACTCGGACAGCAACACACAATGCTTCTGTTTTTGCCCATTTTTCATTTCCGTTATTATTGAGATGACGAACTTGAAGTTGAATGACATTGGTACTTGGGCAATCTTTCGGTCACAAATATGAGAGAGCGTACAAAAGTGAGAGAGGAAAAGATTCTAAAGAGCTTTTAGAATCTTTTCCTCTCTCACTTTCACACACTATTTCGTTATACATGACAAACTTCAGTGAACTTTTTCGTTGAATGCATTTTTAAACCTGCACAAACATTTTCTTTTCTTTTTCGGAAGTTGGATGAAGTTTGGCCTTTCTCCATAGTAAACCGGCGTAAAACCTTCATGAACTTTCAATTTGAGCTCGTTAATATTTCACTCAACCTTCGTTTCAATTTTCTTCCTAGATTAATTGCACGGCAGTAATCGAAATTATCTCCTCTCTTCACTCTGCATAGTGGCGCTAGCAATAAGATAGTCCGGGACCCAGCCTTTCCTAAGGCTGCTAACATAAGATTTGCGCAGAGATGGTAGCGTTTTAATGTGCAGTCTAGCAATTTTTGTAAGCATTAATCCATCCCACTGATTTGCCATACATTTAAAATGTAACAGTACATGTACTATTCATTAACATAGAATGATAGCCCTTTATGGGTATCTTAATTCGAGATTTTTTTTATTTATGTAAAAGCTCTCAAAAATCTTCCTCTCAATGTTATATGAACTTTATATCAACACGATAAAGTCGCTTCTTCATCCTGGTAACATGTTTTCTCCGATTTTAATTGAAAAAAAACGCATAGAGCGAGAGACAGTGAAATGGTGAGGAAGCGAAGACTAGTCTGCGCGGGATACACCAAGTAAATATGTACATACATACATAAATATGTAGTTGGGAGGGAGATCTTTAATTATCATTGATTAAACACTTTTGTATTCAACTATTTGAAGAGATTAAAAACTTTTTATTCAACTATTTGAAATTATGACATAACGATAAAATAAAATATATTAATAAAATATTTGGTGCTTATCAGACATCGATTGAATAGTCAAGGTCAAAGTAGCTGTTACACACACACTCTCTCTCTCTCTCCATCCCCCTCACTCTCTCCATCCCTCTCGCTCTCTCAATCCCTCTGTGCATTTGCTCACCTGCTTGCATACTTTTTCGCCTCAACTTTTCGTCAGTCACTTTACACTCAATTTAATCATAATAAAAAAATAACTAGTGCCTCATCACTTGTATTTACTCTGTCTTTCGTTCTCTCTCCCTCTCTCACACACACTCCGCCTCTAATAAAAGACTTTTCAAATCTCAATCCCACCTCCATTTCGAGAATGCACGGCATCCACCCGGTTGTGTCCATCTCTTCTTCCTGGTCCGTAGTCAGTGACTCACTTCTCGTCCTCTCTTCCGCTGACCCTGAGCAGCTCCTCCGTGAGCACCGCGTCCTTCCGCTCTCCTCGCTGACCACCTCCTGCGACCTCGGAGGTCACGACCTCTTCCCAAGTGGCTGTCGCTTCAACGTCCGCATCTTGCATGCTGATCATCCACCGAATCCAGTCGTCTTTCTCGATGAATGAACTCTCGCCACAATCGAGTGTCACTCCAATGATGGCGCCAACGTCGACTGGCGACTGATGTTCGTCCGGATCGATGATCGTTTCGCGTTAGCCATCTCGCACTCAGCCGCCTTTCGCATCTCGCCTTTCGGCGGCGCAGCACCACAGCGAATGCTTCGGATGAGTTCAAGCGACGCGCAACGCCTCGAGCTTAACGTGTTCGCGTCGACTGAGTTCAGATTCGACAATGTCATGTTAAAAGTGGAGTGCGATGGCGTCGGAAACGTCATGGTTACGAGTCTATTCAACTGCAGTACGTGGATGAGGTCCTGCCGAGATCGCCTGATGAACCGAGCAGAATTCAAGGTTGGCGCCAGAGGTGGGAATGGGCCCAAAATTTTTGGGCCGGCACCGCCCTTCGGGCCCTAAGTCTCGGCCAGGCCAGACCGGAATGGCCCGGCTCGGCCCGCCCGACCCGATTTAGGCGCTCAATTTTTTAATTTTCTTTTTTAGTCTAACAAATTTTCGCAAAAATTTAATTCAATAGTTCCACTTTAAGGTGATTTGATATACCCATTGCCGTATTTAGTATAGCTAAACCAATTTCTCATACTTCCGAAAATATAAAGTTACGTTTTTACCAGTAATTTGCCGAAAATTTCTGACTTTAGGGCCCAAGCGGGCCTACAGGCCGGCCCAACATTTCTTGGGCCGGCCCGGGGCCTTGGGAATTTGGGCATTCCCACTTCTGGTTGGCGCGGAGGACAGAAGATACTGTAGTAAAATAGCAATGTAGTCAGAAGATACAGCAGTTGGAAGATACAGTAGTCATAACTATACCATATCCTTAACTCAAGCTAGGAAAAACTTCGCAGACTCCTTCTTCAGCAAGATTTGAGTCCACCGAACAGGCTAACCCGTACCCTACACTTGTCAGATTACTTTGTCTCAGGAATTGCACGTTTATCTTTGTTTCAAACAAAAAGTTAACAATATTTTCTTTTTAAGATTAAAGAAATGAAAGTTAAAGTTGGGCATTTTCATGGATACTATAAGGGGGTAAAGTATTTATTAAATCAACTACGTAAATCCACATCTCTGAAGCCCATGCTGTCTCGCCCTCGTTCAGGCAAAAGGGCGAATTGAAGATTGAGTTATTCCCATTTAAGTATGTCCTTGCGCCGGCGCTCAAAAGTTGGTTATGCTGCAACCCCAAAGAGTGTATTGCTACTTCGGCCTCCGGGCCTCCGTGATCTACCGACGGACAGCCGCGAGCGATGCGGAAGAGGAGCGAACGTACGGCCGCGTCGACTACCGCCCGCTCTACGACGAATTCGCGCGCGTCGACGCGGCGACCACGCGGTGGTCGGAGACATTCGCCGGCATGCAAAGATTCTTCTTCTCGGCGAGCAAGTCCGCTGAGAGTCAGGTCAGTCTTTGCTCCTTTTCCTTAAATATAAATGATTCGACCATATGGGTTTTAGCTGGTTTTTTTGTTGTTGATAAAAGAGATTTAGTAAGATCATTAAGAAAACCCTGAAAATGAAAAGATTTAAGCTGGAAGTCAAGATGACCGACCTCGACCTCGGTAGCTCGACGGTGCTGAGGCTGCGAGAGGTTCCGACCGACTGGAACAAGACGCTGAGCCCGGAGGGCGTCGTGCACTCTCCAGGCGGACGAGTCTTCTTCATCAGAGACCGCATTCTATATCAGGCAAGACATTTTCTTTTCTTCAATGAGAAACATAAAATGTTATATTATATTACATTACTAGTTATTGGTAGCTTACGCACAGATATATATATATATATATATATAATATATATATATATATATATATATATATATATATATATATATATATGTATATATGTATACAGTGATGTACCGCCAAAGTGGCCGATTTGTACCGCAGCGCGCGCAATGTTCCAAATGGCACGCAAGAAATATCTCGGCGTACACGTAACCAAATAAAGAGATCTATACCTTTTTCGAATCCCCATTCTCTTCCACACACAGCACACAATGTCTTAATATGCAATTTTCAACTTTATTTCAGAAAATAAATCGGGCGGTAAACGCAGTAGAAAGCTCTATTTGAGTTTTCACTACCACACTTTACACCGAAATACACCGAATAAACGACACTTCGGCATCATAAAACCAAGCAGCATTTTCGAAAAGTTAGCTATGTTTTTGATAGTTTCGTTGTTCTTGTTGTTGTTTTGTCTGATTTCTTAAGATTATTATTTGATACAACACTTGTAACGCCCGGAATGTTTGGAACCACCTTCGGGGACCTGTTGATGTGATATTTTAATACCTTGTTGCCACGACCATGCTTGGTTCTTCGAGTACTCGAAGAGTAGTTTATTGCCATTCTATTGAGGCTTAGAGCGACTTCGTCAACTACGCTGTTACTCCGCTCTGTGTGGATTGGGAATGGCGGAGGCTGACTGCAGAGACGATTCGCATTGCTCACGGTTAGCAGCGTTCTATTTCAGTTATTGTTGTTGTTGTTTTTTTCCTTTTGTGCTCGAAGTGATATTTATTACATCTATGATGAATCACTGGAGCTATGCTAAATGCTGGGGCTTATTTAAACGTAGTTTTGTTCGAAATTTCTTTCAGCAATTCATAGCAAGAAAAATTAATTTGTTTAGTTGATACAATGTCCTTCGAGTGTGTGAAGTATGTTTTATTGCCATTAAATTGAAACTCTGAGCGGCAGCTTCCACTCTGCTCCGTTTGGCTTGGGAAGGGCGGCGGCAGTCTTCAAGGACGAATCTGCTCAAGGTTTGCTGCTTTCTATTTCAGTTCTTGTTGCTTTGTTTCTAATGCTTTGCTCCAATTGATTCTCCCCATGACAATCAATGGGGCTATGTAAAATGAGCTGTCCTATGAAAGCTTAGCTTTTGTTCAAAATTTATTTCTAAAATGTTTTGCGGGATGAACAGATTCGTTTAGTCGATACAAATGTTCTTCAAGTAAGCGAAGTGTATTTTATGTGCTTCGGCGCCATTTTCACTCTGCGGTTGTGCTCGAACTTTATTTCAAAATATATTACTGGAGTACAGATTTGTTGGTACCCCCAAGATTTACAGGTATCTTTTTTCATGAATTTCACACAAGAGGCGTTATTTGATGCGTGGACTGAATTTTTCATTGTTACAATCATCATGCTGGAAGTAAGTTTCGCGAAAAATGGAAATACACTCCTTTTGTTCGGGTTGTTTTATGCGGAGGGCACAAATATATCCTTTCTTTCGAGTTAAGATGTTTTTTTCCTATTCTAACCATGTGCCATGTTAAACAAAACTTCATCCTCGTATTACTCGAAAGTAAACATCAATTTTACATATTGCTTCCGAAAAGGCACTCAGAATGACTAACGAATCTTGTATTATTTTTCCACGTAATAAGAAACGACTGGATTTCAGCTAAAAAAAATTTCTGAAAATTTTGGAGTGGGATTGCTATAAGAATATATTTGTTTTCCATTTCAATAGTGGATATATTGCCATGATTAAAAGATGTTTGCCCGGTGATGAGCTACTTTTAATTTCTTGTCATCGTGTTCAGGCATCCGTGCTGCTGCAGAAATGACGCATGGCTATGTCCTTCTTCGAAGTTGCGTCGAAGCAAGTGCACCCGAGCTGCTCGGCCAAACTGTTTGCCTTTGCAAACTGCTTGTCAGTCGTCACACTTTAAATTAAAATATTCCTAAATCAAACTCATCCAAAATTCTGACCTTTTTTGCCGGATTACTGTATACAGGATAGTACAGTAGATTGTATTACGGTAGGTATTCATGCGGAATATAACTTTTTTTGCGTTTATTTGAAGCTAAATAAGAAAGGTAGAATGCTAACGCGATTGCTACATATTCGTTATGAATGTATCAATTGAATACCATTTACTAATTCTTTAATTATTTCTCAGATTGCTCTTTTTGAAGGATCACCTCCAGTTTGCATGGAGGTCGTAGTCGGGCCAGCCAGCAATGTGAACATCGCGGCCAGACTCGCCTCGATTGGGCACACAAACTACCGTTAGTCCCGACATTTCTTCTTTCTTTGTTGATCACATTACACGGTATTTAAATTATGGGTTATCTTCACAAATCATATCAGCTTGTTAGCATAACTTACATCTAGAGTTGCTATTAAACCTTTTCATGTAGCAAAACTCTTGAAAACGCCTTTGCCTGTTTTTATTATATTTTTTCTTCAATATCTTATATGAGCTATGCACAGAAAAAATGAAACATGAAAACGTTCATATTTTGGTATTTTGTTAATAGAATGCCTTCTAGACTGAATACTAGATTATTTTTTATAGTTGCCCATAACTTATTTCTTCTCTGTCAGGCTGGTTCCGCTTCGGAGGACGCTGATGAGTCGGCAACTGCAGCTTCACAAGGGTCCTCCTTCCGTTCCTCTGCCCATCTCTCTCTCTCCCAATCTGCCTGCCTCTCTCTCCTTCTCTCCCAACACTCTGCATATGGCTGGCAAAGTACTTGTAAGTCCTTAGGTTTTAACTTAAACTGATCCTTAAAGTGTACTCATTGAAGATATTAACATTCACTTTCGAACGTTTACAGTACTGTGTACTTGATTACTGTAGTTCCAACGGGACATAAGTTTATTTACTTTTATTTGAAGCTAAATAAGAAAGGCAGAATACTAGAGCGATTATCACTAATTCGTTATGACTCTTTCATTTCAATTACAATAATTTTTTCTTAAGTGAGTTCTCTGGTTGATTTTTTGAAGGGTCGCTTCCGGTCTTGCCAAGGAGGTCGTAGTCGGCCCCAGCCAAGGAATGTTAACATCTGACCGCCTCGCAAACTACCGCTAGTCTTCACATTTTGTATTAAAAAAAAATCTTCCTTTATCAAACTCCTCGCAACCGTTTGCCTTCGAATAATTTTATTTTTTTTTCTCTTCAAAATTATACTCTAGTGCAGACGAGTTTCTGCTACTTTTACGCAAATGCGTCTAAAACATTCTTATGGTTGCTCTGGTTTTCAGAATTTTTTGTTTGGTCGAAATTCGAGCCAATTTTTTTTTGTCTAATAAGTTAGTAAGATTTGTTTGCCCAATAAGTAAAAAAATATGTCCTTATGTGGACATAACTTATTCCTTGAATGTCAGGCTGGCTCACTTTCGAAGTCGCTGACCAGGCGGCACATGCAGCTCATCAATAGTCATCCTTCCCTTCCTCTCCCCATCTCTCTCTCCCCCTCCTAGCTCTCTCTCTCTCTCTCTCTCTCTCTCTCATTCTCTCTCTCTGTCTCTCGCTGTCCATGACGAATGATTGTAAGATGTGAAATGTGGTCAATAATGTTCCTTGTTTTCTTTGTGTTGCTTCATAAGTGAATTGATAAAGCACCCAGATTATTAGAAGGACAAGCGATGTTGTACAGACTGAAAAGGATGGAGGTAAAGGGAAAAAGCAAGATTGAGTGATAAAGCATGATAGGGGAGAAAGCAAAATAGGGAGAGAACCGAGAGCTACTGAACATGTAGCTGTAAGGGGAAGAGTAGCGTTGCAGAGATCAGACCTGGAAGAAAAGCAGGCTGAGAAATTAAAGGGCACGACATTATTGTACAATCTAAAGACATTCCAAGCCGAAATTTTGTGAAATAATTCGCGCAAAAGCGAATTCTACGAATTGACCCCGAACCCGCGCTACTTGCGCACCACTGCGAGGCGCTAACCTACACACTACACGTCGACGTTTCGTCACTGTCACAGGCTGTACACGTGCTCAGAGAACCTGCTTGCTCGGTTATCTTGGAATCACCCTCAAAAGCCGAATAGCATTCACCACAATGGAGCGTGATTCCCGCCGTGATTATATACCCACCATAATTGAACTCTCTTCCTCTCACTCTCTTCTTTGTCTTTCTCTGTCTCTCTGTCTTGCGCTCTCTCTGTTTCCCTTCTCAGTCAGGATGAAATTCCATGAGAACTTCTTGCAGAAGTGATCTCAAACTCTGGAGCTAGGCGCTCACCCGCACACCGCACGCACACTCATGCTTACCTAAGATTATCTCCTAACGAACGCATTGTACAGTTCTCTCACTCTCTTACTCTCTCTTTCTCCCTCTCTCGTTCTCGCTCTCTTTCATTCTCTCTCTCTCTCTCTCTCTCTCTCTCTCTCTTTCTCTACCCTCTCCCCCTATCTTGTTTCTATCTCTTTCCTTCTTTCCTTTTCTGTCTGTTCAACACCCCTTGCATATCTTCTGTGTAGTTGTGTTGTGTGTAGCGAAGGGAAGTAGAGTTACTGAAGCGCATTTCCAAACACTCAAAAATCAAAGAGTTCACAAAATAATTCACCTACAACGTCCTTCACAGGACAAAGTCAAGGGTTCAGAAGTAGTCTTTGAGCAATATATCCGGCCACTTTCTTTTTTCATTTGCTGAATGAGAGATGGCCTGTCCTGGCAAGAAGAGATTTCGAGAGAGCGCCTCTGTGTGGCGCGCAGGGGACGCGGGTTCGAGGCCGACGCGTCGAGGTCACTTCTGCGTGAAAGATTTCGCAGAATTTCATCTTGGAATGTCTCTGGATTGCAATCATGTGGTGCTCTTTCATTTCTCCGCCTGCTTCCACTGCTCCGCTTCTCTTCCCTCCCCCCCCCGCCTCTTTCCAGTCTTACCGCCATATGTTCAGTAGCTCTCTCTCCCTCCATTTTGCTTTCTCTTCCTATCATGCTTTATTACTCTATCTTGTTTTTTTCCTTTACCTCTATACTTTTCCATCTGTCCAACACCGCTTGCCCTTTATTAATCTGGGAGCTTTATCTCTTAAGAAGTAAACACTAGGGTGGAACAGAGAGATGGGGAGAGGAAGAGAAGAAGGGGTCTTGCCGAGCTGCATGTGCCACGTGGTCAGCGTCTTGAAGCGAACCAGCCTGACAATCAAGGAATAAGTTATGTGCACTCAGGTATTTCAGAATTAGCCTAATAATGCTAGAGTCGAAACTCGAGCCAAACTAGGAGCATTTTGTAATTTGGATTAAAATCCTCATAATAAGGACATATTTTTGACTTATTGGGCAAACAAATCTTACTAGGCAACATATTAGACAAAAAAAATTGGCTCGAATTTCGACCAAACAAAAAGTTAGGCTAATTCTGAAAACCAGAGCAACCATAAGAATGTTTTGGTCGCATTTCCGTAAAAATAACAAAAATAGGTATGTATTCTAATATAATCTTGAAGAGGAAAAAGTAAAATCAGGCGAAGGCAAACGGTTGCGAGGAGTTTGATAAAGGAAGATTTTTTAAAATACAAAATGTGAAGACTAACGGTAGTTTGCGAGGCGGTCAGATGTTCACATTCCTTGGCTGGGGCCGACTACGACCTCCTTGGCAAGACCGGAAGCGACCCTTCAAAAAATCAACCAGAGAACTCATTTAGGAAAAAATTATTGTAATTGAAATGAAAGAGTAATAACGAATAAGTGATAATCGCTCTAGTATTCTGCCTTTCTTATTTAGCTTCAAATAAAAGTAAATAAACTTATGTCCCGTTGGAACTACAGTAATCAAGTACACAGTACAGTAAACGTTCGAAAGTGAATGTTTAATATCTTCAATGAGTACACTTTAAGGATCAGTTTAAGTTAAAACCTAAGGACTTACAAGTACTTTGCCAGCCATATGCAGAGTGTTGGGCGAGAAGGAGAGAGCGGCAGGCAGATTGGGAGAGAGAGAGAGATGGGCAGAGGTAGGGAAGTAGGGAAGGAGGATTCTTGTTAAGCTGCAGTTGCCGAGTCATCAGCGTCCTCCGAAGCGAAACTAGCCTGACAGCAAACAAATAAGTAATGGGAAACCATAACTTATATTCTAGTATTCAGTCTAGAAGACATTCTATTAGCAATTTACCAAAATATGAACGTTTTCATATTTCATTTTCCCTGTGCATAGCTCATAATAGATACTGAAGAAAAATAAGCTAAAAACAGGCAAGAGTTCTGCTAGATGAAAAGGTTTAATAGCTATTCTAGATGTAAGTTATGGCAACAAGCAGATATGATTTGGGAAGAATACCCATAATTTATAAACCATATGCTGTGATTTAAAAAAAGAAATGTCAGGACTAACGGTAGTTTGTGCCCACAAAAGGCGAGGCTGGCCGCGATCTTCACATATCTGGCTGGGCCGACTACGACCTCCTTGCAACCGGCAAACTGGAGGTGATCCTTCAAAAAGAGCAATCTAAGAAATAATTCAAGAAATTAATAAGTGGTATTCAAATGGCACATTCAAAAAGAATAAGTTGCAATTGCGTTAACATTCTACCTTTCTTATTTAGCTTCAGATAAACGCAAACAAACTTATATACCGCTTGAATACTTACCGTAATCCAAAATACCATACCATAAAGCGTACAGTAATTCGACAAGAAAAATGAATTCTCAGCACTTTCGATGAGATCAATTTTAGGAATATTTTAATTTTAAAAAAAGTGAGGACTGACAATAAGTTTGTAGTTGCAAACAATTGGGCCGCGGCGTTCGGTTTCACTTTTCTCGGCGGCTTTCGAGGCCGGGCCTAGCCATCCATCATTTTCGCTGCAGCTGAACACGGCGACAAGGAAATCAAAATCATTCATGAGTGTGCTAACATCTTTTAAATAAGATGCTATATCCTTAACTACACTTCGTAGGCGGGAAACCAATGCTGAACAAGGTGTGGTTCCAGCCCGGGGGGGGGCACAGACATAAAATGTCTTTTTTGATTAAAAACACATATTTAATGGAGAAGTGTTCTTTTTTCATGGCAAAAATCTCTCGAATGGGTCAAACGATTCTGTGCAGGCTGGGGGGAGGGTTCAACACAGCGCATTCACCAACCTTGTTCAGCACGCGAAACAAATCCATTCAAACATCAATACATTTTTGAGAAAGCACAAACGTCATTTACTTCAACTCCCTCAGTCAGCATAGCTGCAGCGGAATAAAATTACCATGGGAAACAATTGGAGCTTAAAAGGGAAAAAAACAACAAGTAATGAAATGAAACGCAGCAAACCCTGAGCAGCGCGAATCCTCTGGGAAGTTGTGCCGGCTTCCCAAGCACAAGAAGGGGTGAGGGAGAGGCGTCGATGCAGCTGTTTGAAGGCTCAATAGAACGGCAATAAAATAGATTCCTTAAACTTGAACGATTAAGCATGGTTGTTGCGACAAGATGGATCAAAAACAAATCGACAAGTTCAGCACTTTCCCAGAGATGGTTTCAAACAGTCCGGGCAGTCCTGGCTACTATATCACTTAATCATCCTAACTAGGCGGAAGAAACCCCAAAACAACGACGGAACTAGCAAAACACAAGCAATCATTTCGAAAATGCTGCTTGGTATTATGATTCCTAAGTGTCGTTTATTTGGTGTATTTCGTTGTTTAAGTGTGTAGTGCAAACTCAAATGCCCTTTATTACTGCATTTACCGCTTGATTTATTTTATGAAACAAAGTTGAAATTTACATTTTAAGACATTGTGTGCTGTGTGTGGAAGAGAATGGGGATTCGAATAAGGTATAAATCTCTTTATTTGGTTGCCTGTACGCCGAGATATTTCTTGCGTGTCAGTTGGAACATTGCGCGCGCTGCGGTACAAATCGGCCACTTTGGCGGTACATCACTGTATATGTATGTATACATACTTGTGTGGCATCATCCAATACCCCCCCCCCATTCCAGATGCGCCTAGGGGGCGTGGCTCCACTATCTGAGATCGCCCTCTCTGTGTGCTGGTCGCTGCTCTCTCCGAGCATCTCCAACCAGCTCAAGAATCACTCTTACTTTGACCCTCGCTCCATTGTACGGTCGCTTTATTAATAATACTAAAAAAGTACTCTCCTTGCCTCGCTCTTGTACTTCCATCAATCATTCCATCAATCATTTGTAACTTTCTTAATGATCTTTCTTCTAGCTGGGAACTGAATGAATGTAATGCAGCTGTCAAAGATAGTAATTGTACATATATGTTGTATACTAGCCTTATTGCACACCTTACAGTAATACATTAGAACCAATCTAATAACTTATCTGATCTTCTTTCCACCTTCTATTTCGTTTGCTTCAGTTCCTCGCGCTACCGCTTTTCCTCGAAAAGGCAACGTAAAAACCCACTTGTTTTTTTCGTTACATTGTTAATTTGGCAACACGTGGAAGCAAAAATTCAAAGAAATGAGCTCAAAAGGCAAAATTCAATCGAATAAGTCCTGACAGTAGTGATTGGTAATTTGTAGGGAAAAAATGAAAAAAAAAGAAATTTTATTCATGGATTCTTATGGAAAGAACTGCATCTTAAACCAACCAGGAGAAGCTGTCCTGCCTAGAGAGAACTGTCTTCAACCCTAATCTCTCGCTCTACGACTTCCCTCACGAGGTTTCGCGCCGCCAGCTAAACATGGGTCTCTTTCTCTCTCTCTCTCTCTCTCTCTCTCTTCTTTGAATCTCTCTCTCTCTCTCCATCTCAATCTGATGTTTAATAATTTCTTGGTTTTTAACAAATATATTTCAAGTGGCTGAGTTGAAAGGGAAGAGAATATGCAGGATGAGGATTCAAGGATATATTTTATAAAATGTAGGCGGAATGAATCGGCACTCCATCTGCTCTAGTCATCTCCTCAAAATGACGCCATTAATTGGCATCTTAATTCGTCATTTTTGTTTATCAGAAATTCTTCCTCACAATGCTATATGAACTTTTTATGTCAGCATGATATATGTAGTTACTTCTCATCCTGGAAACATGTGTTCTCCGTTTTTAATTTTTGCTAGTAAAATGGTGAGGAAAATAAGACTATTCTGCGGGGGATACACCACGTAGGTGAGATCGTCAATTGGGCATGGATCGGGATCACGGGAGGAGGGCAAGGCTTCATAATGGAGAGAGAGAGAGGAAATTTGGTGGTAAAGAAGCCAGGCGATAGAATTAAAACGAGTTGTTGAAAAGTGACGAATAAAGATGCTCTCGATGGAAAGTGGAAGAGAATGAGAAGAGACTCTACATTTTCGGAAGAATGGTGGGAGGTCGTCTTAAAACCTCTAATTCGGAACACCACACGAAAATCATAGTACATTCAGATAAGAATCAAAGCATGTGCTCTCTCGCTGCGCTCTGTCTGTGCTCGCCTTCGCATCAAGAGAGAAAGAGAGAGAGAGAGAGACAGAGAGAGAGAAAGGGAGAAAAAAAAGAAAAAGACAAAGACAAAGAGAAAGAGAATGAAAGACAAAGAAAAAGAAGAAAGAGAACGAGAACGAGAAAGAGAGAGAAAGAGAGAGAGAGACAGAGAGAGAGAGAGAGACAGAGAGAGAGAGAGATAGAGCGAGATAGAGAGAGAGAGAAAGAGAGAGAGAGAGAGAGAGAGAGAGAGAGAGAGAGAACGAGCTGGTGTAATGAATCGAGAGCGAGAGAGAATTTGAGAGAGAGAAAGAGAGATCGAGAGTGAGAGAGATCGAAAAAGATAGATCGAAAGAGATAGATAGAGGGAGCGAGAGAGAGCGAGAGAGATAGAGAGAGCGAGAGAGAGACCACCATCTGCAAGAAGTTCTTTACAATTTCCGTCTGTTCTTATTTGTACAGAAACTGAACGCATTGCACCAGTGTTTATCCACGAGTAGCTTGCAAGTCTACGCGCCTCTGAGCTGAATGGTGACGAGATCGGGAAAGAGCAGACGCACTCCGCAGGCCAGCTTGCGCTTACGGTAGCACCGAAAGTGCGAGCAGCCGCTCTTGGCCAGTTTCTTCTCCAATTCCAAGAGTTTCTTCGCTTCATTTTCCTCCTCCTCCTCGACGTTGTCGCCAGCTGGCTTGACAATGCTGAAAAAATTATTGTTATTAGAAAAAAAATTAATTTCTAATTTAAAAAAAGAACAAAATTTTCAGGTCTAAAATAATAGTTTTTTTTATGTACGCACTCGGCCGGCAGCTTTGCCTTGGACGGCGTGAAGGCGAGATGGCGAGTGCGAAGAGAGCGGCCAGACAGAGGCAGGCATTGGGAGAGATGACGCAGCCAGAGAGACGGAGAGAGAGCACCGAGGAGAAAGAGTAATGAGAGAGAAGGAAAGAGAGAGTTGTCAGAGAGGAAGAGAGAGAGAAAGAGAGGTGGAGAGAGGAAAAGTGAGAGAGAGAGAGAAAGAGAGGTGGAGAGATTAAAAGAGAGAGAGAGAGAGGAGAGAGAGAGAGAGAGAGAGAGAGAGAGAGAGAGACCTGAAAGAGGAAGCAGAGCTGCGACGCGTTGAGCGTGGCAAAGGCGGACAAGTCGACTGTGGTCATCAAGTTGGCGCGCGCGAGGGAGAGCAGCCGGCGGAGACGGCGATTCGGCATGAAGAGCGAGTCGAAGAAGACGCGCGAGGGAGGACGCGCGCGGCGAGGGGGGAAAGCCGCCACGAAGGACGCCAGCGTCGGCCGGAACACTGGCTGGCAGCCTACCTGGTGAGAGACCGCCTGGAACGGGTGAAAAAATTACATTTTTTTTTATTTCAGCAAAAACAATCTAGGGGTAAATGAATATCCAGTGGAAAAAGCGATCAATAACCATGAAGATAAAGGAAACTATTTAAATGGTTGTTTGTTGAAGCGGTGGACAATGCGCATTCATATATACAAATATTCTTTCCTTCTCCCGCACTATCTCGCATTCTCTCTCTCTCTCTCTCTCTCTCTCTCTCTGTCTCATTCTACTCTCTCTCTCTCCCTTCCTGACCTGGGAATTCACTCCCATCTCTCGCTGGCCTTCTTCTCTTGGTCCTCTATCTTTTTCTTCCTAGCAAGAACGGTCTCTTAAATTAAATGAAAGCTAGAAAATACTGGAACCTCTTTGAGACATAATGCCGTATATTGCATATAACGACGACATAAAAAAGGTCTTTTCACTGTCCTTCTTTTTCATCATGGAACAAGCTACAGTACCATACTCTTGTTAAAAAGGCGCAAAACTCGGCATTTTTACTATATCAACTAGTTAACTAAGTTGACTAAAGTTGACTAAACTAAACTTTGTTAGACTTTTTCTGATTATTAAAAATACTTGACTTTTGCCTAAAAACTTCTTATGTAAATTTTTGATGGGTTTCAAAACACGAAATCCTTAACAGTTGACTAAGTCAACTAAGTTGACTTACTTAGTCAACTGAGTTGAAATTTACACCTTTTGTAGCATTTTGACCCAGCGGACCTCAGATGTCCCTTTTGAACGATATACTGTAGATTTCATGTAAATGTACACGAAAAGAAACATACTGGTCAAGTTTGGAGGCTTTTGGAGCATTTTGACCCTGCTGACCTCACTTGACCCTTTTTAACTTTATACTGTAGTTATTATGTAAATCTACACGAAAAGAAACATGCTGGTCAAGTTTGGAGGCTTTTGGAGCATTTTGACCCTGCTGACCTCAGTTGACCCTTTTGAATGGGATACTGTAGGTGTTATGGGCAGTTTGTAAAGTTCATCTGTTCATCTTGTTCATATTTAGGGCAAGATGAACTTTACAATAAGGTGTTTTCTATTGAAATTTATATGATGAACTTTACAAGAGATGAACGAGATGAACAGATGAACTATACAAACTGCCGGTGTTATGAAAAGGAAATTTGAATTTGAACTACTGTGGTACCCGTCACGACTTTGTTCGTACTGTAGTCACATGAACTACTCTGGCTCCCATCGCGAATTTGTTCGTACTGTATTCATAGCGGCGCAATAGCTTGGAAAAGTCACTGCTCGCGAGTCAGCGACCGCGGATACGTTACGCAGCCGCAACGAATGTCGTAAATTTTCGCGCTCTCTCTCTCTCTCTCGCCACTCTCCACTCTCTCGCCCACGTTAAAAAGTTCGGAAAAACACTTGCGCTTTTGTCTCAAAACACTTGACTCATAATAATAAAGGGAAAAGTTTGGAAAGACACTTGCGCACTTGACTCATAAACCTCGTGCTAGAGTTCTCCCTTCGCGGCCGCCGCGACCACGTCATCCACAGTTGGGGCCAATGTCGGCGGCGCGAGAAGAGAGCAGCATTTTAGCGAGCCATCTCTCAACTCCCTCCGGCAACGACCCCTCAGGGCAGAGGCCCTCGCAGTCCAGCATTTTCTAGCATTAATTTAATTTTAAGAGACCGGTCTTGTTTGCATTAGTGCTTAAGAAATTTCACTACTTTTCCGAATTAGAATGCACATACGTCCCTTATTCCCATGAAAATTTTTGAACTACAAATTGCCGTCGCCTCTGCCTTCTTTGAAAGAAAGGGGGAGGCACACTCTTTAAATGCTGACTCTTAATAAAGATTCGCTGCGTCTGTCTCGAGGTTTGTTACGTGGCCGGGGAGAGGAGTAGCCCCGCCCCTCAGGAGGTGAGGCTGCTCCGAGCAATTGCCAGCCAGAGTTGAGAGAACATCTGCCAAGAGGGGCAGGCAGCACTCTCCCGGCCGCGGATCTCCCCCCCTTGTGATTTGCCCTCGAACTAAGTGTTGTGTAATGTAAAAGAGATAAAATTATAAGTAAGAAGTCTAGTCGTAAAACCGTCAAGGGGAGATCCGGGGTCACACCCCGTATGTACATATACACGGGAGGCGACACACCAACGTCGTCTTGACAGTTTCAAAAAAATGTATTGCAAAGTTTATCAAAATCACATCCGGCATATATTTACTTTCACGAAATTCACGAAAAATTACATATATTTACTTTCACGAAATGAGATCCAAATATTATCGAAAAATATATTAGATAGAAAATTTAAAAACTTATTAGTAGATTCTCTTCTCTTCTTTCTCCATTCGATTCCCCCTTTCCGTCGACATACTAACTCTGCGTCCCTCTTCCTACCCGCTTCAATCGCAACAATCTTTTACTTGCTCAGCTCCTTGCTTTGCGAAATCAACACTTTCCTGCACCCCCCCCCCCATATGCCCTGCCACATATCTGCCCTATCTCTCTATCTTTCTTTCTTTCTCGCTCTCTCCTCTTCCCACCATCTTCACCAGTCATCGACAAACCAGGGCTTCACCGTCATCTTCACTCCGAAACGCTAAGCCGCCCGTCGTGATCTGAATGAATCAGACGGGCGGCTATCATTTTCTCTCGTCATCTTCTCCCTCTCATACGTACTCTCACGAGCGCAGCACGCGGGACGTACAACAATTGTTCCGCCACTCTTAAGCGGCTAACACTCTTTCGATGCCCTTCCTCTCTCGCCGGTTCGCTCTCTCGCAGACCAGCCAACAAATGTCTCTCTACTCACCATCAGCACCTTTCCTCACCAAGTTCACATAGTTCAATCAGATCGCCACAACATCAAGCGCCTACCACGAAGATCACGACAAAGAGACTGCAAGATCGAGAGACGCAACACAGAGAACAAAAAAAAAGACGAAAAAACAAGGAGACAAGAAAGCTTCTTCGCCAGAGCTCTGCTTTATCACAATCACTGCAGCCTCTCGCTTCTACTGGGAAGACTGACCGCCATTTTCCCCCTCCTCTCTCGCATTTCTCTCTCTCTCATTCTCCCTCTCTCATTCCCTCTACAGTTTTTTTCTTTTCCACGGCGCTACGTTTCTTTGTGTGTGAATATATAAATGATAGTTTAGATTCTTTTATTTTATTTTGTAGACTGAGGGACCAGTCAAAACAGTAAAGGGGGATGTTACGTGGCGGGGGAGAGGAGTGAGGCTGCTCCGAGCAATTGCCAGCCAGAGTTGAGAGAACATCTGCCAAGAGGGGCAGGCAGCACTCTCCCGGCCGCGGATCTCCCCCCCTTGTGATTTGCCCTCGAACTAAGTGTTGTGTAATGTAAAAGAGATAAAATTATAAGTAAGAAGTCTAGTCGTAAAACTGTCAAGGGGAGATCCGGGGTCACACCCCGTATGTACATATACCCGAGAGGCGACACACCAACGTCGGCTTGACAGTTTCAAAAAAATGTATTGCAAAGTTTATCAAAATCACATCCGGCAGGGAATATATAATCTTCTTTCTTTACTAATTGTAAGATGTACAATCAATGCCGAATGGACAACATACAAACGACCAGTTGGAGAGTGAAAGTATAAAAGTATGTCTTTAAAATATGAAAATATAGCAGAGTGCGAAAAACCAGATACTACTCAACTCGTAGCTCTAAAGATAAAACACATGAATACATGTTACAGAACCGTATCATATCGATTAAACTCGTTGCCGTGGAAAGGAAATCTCAGAGAAGTAGCCAGAGCGGGAATTAATAATTAATCCCGACAACTGAAGGATGATGCTCCTATTCCTTGATCATCACGATGTCCTTCTGGGTCTTGAACAGAGAATGAGGGCCGTAGCCGTGCTCCTTCGTCCAAACCGCGTTGCAGATATTGCACGCAGTCATCTGCTCAGGAGTTTCCTTCAGTTTCACCAGATAGCACCTGGAATAACGCTTGTTTAGCACGGTGCTTCAAACCCCACTTTTATCCAATTATAGTGCGCTGGCTGGCGCCCTTTCCCAGCGAATGTGTGTTAGCGGACAGAGCTGTGTGTTTGTGTGCAAACACACTAGAAATTGTGATATTTAGCAGAAACTTGATATAATTCTGAAATCCATTTGCCGGTCGCATAATTATAAGGGGAAGCGCGAACGCAACGCGTACTTGACGAGTCGCGGCATGGCATTTTAGCATTTACTCCCTCCAAAATCATTTATAGTGTGTCAATTTAAACGATTTTTGAACGACGAATACCAGAACAATCAAAGTGGAGTTTTACATTGGCTTGATTCACCGTGTTAGAGCTACTTTGAGAGAGAACGAGAGAAAAAAGAGAGAGTGAGAGAGAAAGAAAGAGGTGAGAGAGAAAGAAAGAGGTGAGAGAGAAAGAAAGAGGTGAGAGAGAAAGAAAGAGGAGAGAGAGAAGTAGGAGAGAGAGAGAAGTAGAAGAGAGAGAAGTAGAAGAGAGAGATAGAGAGGGAGAAGTAGAAGAAGTAAAGAGAGAAGAGAAGTAGAAGAGATAAAGAGAGAGGAAGAAAGGATAGAGAAAGAGAAAGTGGAGAGAGAGATTGAGAAAGTGAGCCAACCAGATGCAAAAGAGGAGGGATCCGCAGTGCAGACATCCCATGCAGGCGTAGGTGCCGATGGCCTGGTTGCACCGCTGAGACAGGCTGATCTCGGCGGACACGCAGATCTCTTCCGCTAAAATATGAACTCTGGCTGACCTCAACCTTGGGGGGGGGGAGTATGGGCTACGAAGACCACTATCTCAGTACCGGAAAGTAACGATGCTAGAAAAGAAGCCATTAGATGTAAATTGAGGCTTTCGTACTAAACTATCCTTAATGGTTAGGAAATCTAGACTCTGAATACGTATAGGTGACTGACCCTTGAAGAAATTTCTGCGCTCGACCAGCCGGGCGACAATGGCCTTCACACCTAAAGGAATGAAATGTGACTTGGTTTATTGGTTAACTTGGGAATGGATGGAGAAACGATATAGTTTCTCCTCTACTGATTTGTCTCTCTCTCTCTCTCCTGCTTACTGACCGGGCGTGTCCTTGGCAGCCTCACCCTCCTGCTCAGCGACTGTCAATGCCACGGAGTCACAGGATCTAAACACAAAAAAATTTCAGACATGCCCTTTTTATTTAAACCGAATATGATGATTTGTGCCTTAACTTCTAACTAATTACGATGAGCAAGAGCTGGACTTGAATGTGGAGAATGGGCTATTGCTAAACAATCACAGCAACAAAAATAAGGATACCATTTCGATAGTACTACTCCAAGTCCCCAGCTTTCGAAAAAAAATCTTTTTCCTCGCAAGTTAGCAAGAGATATGGAAAACAAAAGACGAACGTTTGGTCCTACTAATATATAAGAGAGAGAGAGAGAGAGAGAGAGAGAGAGAGAGAGGCAGAGAGAAGATCCCAAATGGAAGGGGATCGAGAGGGAGGGAGATCCCAGGAGAGAGAACGAGGTTATGCTTACTCCGTAACCGACGAGGCAGCAGCTTCCTCGGCAACGGTCTCCCCATCGTCTGCTTTCTTCTTCTTCAGAGCGGGTGCATCTCCCTCGACGCCCTCTTCAGTGTCCTCGGAAACCTCTTCTCGCTCACGCTTTCCCACCTAAAAATAACCACCATGAGGACAGAACTCATATTAGCTAGCAATTGTTGAACAATAGATACTAATCATCTGAAATAACATAGATGTATAAATATGGTTGAGTACATTTCTCGTGGTGTCCTTAGCATGGCCGTTAGTCTCCTCCTCGCCGTTGACAGCGACCTCCTCCTCCTTAGCTTCTCCGTCAGCTTCTTCCGCCCTGCTTGCTGTCCTCGCCTTCGCCTCCCTCGGGTCTCGTGAGCGAACTATAAGTAACACTTCATTCGCACCCCTTCCTCCAAATGCAAAACAAATGAATAGGAAGTGAGCACAACTCACCGCTCGTCATTCGCATCGCGGCTGGTCTCATCCTTGACGGAGATGTTTGAGGCGTCTTCCTCTGCAGCCGCAGGAGCCTCCACAACAGCCTCAAGAATTTATGTTGTTTTTAAGAAAGCAAGAAGCAAAACAGCTATTCCAAATTGTATCCAAACATCAATACCACAAACTTTAAATTTTGTCGTTTAAAAAGTGACGTCGAACCTGCGCCTTCTTTTTTTAAAATTTATGCTGCAGAGCAGTCTTGTCCGGATCTCCGCCGAGAAGAAGATGAAGTCGAATGAGAGCAAGGAGGCTCCGCAGCTTAAAAAAGTTAAATTTCCGTGCAATTAATTGATAAATAACTTCAGTAGAGTACAGTAGAAATATAAATGTTTTGTCGCTTAAAAAATAAAACGCCAGATTGTGTACAAAGTACAGCGTGTCGATTGTAGAATCTTCCAAGGCAGTCCGCAGAGAAGAGGCAGACGCAACCGCGCCCGGCTCAACGAAGCCGAACACCGGCTTCAGGCGGTACTCGTTGTTGTTCGACGACTTCACCTGTAAGGAAGGAGACTTTAGTTACTATAAACTGATTGAGATATATTTAGCTTTGGATTGAAAGGTGAATATTGTTTGACTTTATAGTTTTACAATAAACATAATTCTACGGAATGGCAAACCTTGAAGACAAGTCGGGCCGCGCCCGGATTGGCGATCTGATGAACGGAGGCACCGCCGGCGGGGATCGACGGAGAGAGCAGACATGGCGAGAGAGTGAAGGTGGAGAGGAGAGCGCAGACGGCTTAAGACAGGCGACTGTGGAGCAAATGAGGAAAAAAGGCTTCTTCTATACTGCCAAAACACACTTTGCATTCTTACTTTGTGCACTGTTTAATGCAATCTCCACCTTTGCACTTGAAAGTTCCCCTTTTATTTTCAGCAAACATGTAGTGTAGAAATCCAAATTTACCCCTGAATTTCGGTGGATCAGAAGCGATCCTGTCCTCGTGCTCGCCGCGCGAATATACATATGTATGTACATACATATGTAAATGCCGTCCATTTGGCTTCTGAGCTGTGTAGAGAAATCGCAACTAGTAATAAGAGATTGTTCGGTTTTCCTCAAGAATTCTTAGTTTCAATGATTTCTCTACTTTATTCGATCTCGGGCTGGAAGCCAAATAGACTACATTTCTTGTCACATCTCAAGCATTGCAGCATCACAAATTGCGGATTACTTTTTCTTGCTTTTGTGAGCAATGTGTCTGGGTTCTTCTTCTGTCTTGCCCTTACACAAAATACAAGTAATATGCATACAACAATTCAAGTAAATGCAGAGGTTTATAAGCAAGCAAATATCAAGCAATCATTCAGCTATTCAGCACAAGCATAATAAAGCAACACAAACAGTAGCGACGGGTTGAGACGGTGTTCAGTGGAAGTAAGAGGGAAGAGAGATGAGATGGACCGCCGTCCGGTCAACGTGGGCGGAGCCTATGCCCCCTTTTCCCCGCCTCCCTCGCCGCCGGCACTAGCGTAATAAATGTATTCCTTTTATAAAATTGATGCCTGTCGCGGAGCGGTAACTTAGTGGTTTTAATGCTCGCCAATTTCACTGGTAATCTTCTTACTCTTAGACTGTGAAATAGAGAGAGAGAGATAGAATCGCAAAGTTTACTTCAGGCAATCGTCGCATCAATTAAAGCAAGTACAATGAGGCAATGGTAAAGTCAATAAACACTGGAAGCAATGAGAAAACAAAGGAGCAGGGGAAGGCACCAATTTTCTATTAATCGCTGCCACCTTTTAAATGAATAAATGGGGAGGGGCTGAATCTCGTTTCGCATCCTGTCCACACTTTCTTCTTCCTCCGGAATTCTTCTACTTCTTATGCAACAGTATTTCTTAGTAGAACTGTCTACCGGAAACGAGCTGTTACTTAGGAATCTTGTCAACAAGAGCCTTCCGGCTTTTATCTATACATTCGATCAACTGCTAGATATTCGAAAGTATCAAAGTGCAATTCCTGAATTACATAGTAGCGAATATATGTACAGTTACATATTTCGCGACAATGCCCAACTGAATAAAATGGTAGTGTAAAATTCCCCGCCGACGCACCATGTGAAAGACTGGTATGCTCGCCCTAACCATTTGTTACTCCCTCAAGGGAGGATTTGTAAGAGAAGTCAGAGAAGATTTAGAAGAGAGAGTTTATCTGGTAAGACAGCAAGTAGTCGAAGGCACACTTGATACACATACAGAGAGGAAACTCAGACACACTTGGGGCGTGGTTAGCGCCCCTTAAATAGAACTGCGAAAAGGAGGCGGAGCTGAACTGCTCCGTCTCTTGTCGTCTAGAATCTCCTCGATTCCTCTACCTCTCGCATTGGAAGAATGTTAGCACTTCTGCAGACAAAAAGGAGGAAAGCGAGCAGGAGTGGTCTCGGCTGCAGACTTTCAAGGGAAGGCTTCTTCTCGTTGAGCTTTTCTCTTCACTTTCCGGTCTCCATCGAATTGATAGTTTCGTTATCGTCCGCGTCTTCGAGCTGTCATCTGACTCGCTCTTTTAGTCAGCGTGCTAGCGGCGCTCTCTTCATCTCTTTGCAGAATTATTGCTTCTGGTCTCCGATGAGCTTCATCTCCTATTGATAGAAGTCATCGCCGATCGCCATTTCAAGTCCTTAACAGAATTCAATTATTATAATGAACTTTCCTTCAGGGAAAATAATAATTAATTGTTAGAAACGAACCATCTAAAATATGGAAATATTTTATGTCTTATTGGTACATCTTTCGGTAATATTGTAACTTTGTAGGAAATGAATGTCATTTAACTGCTTTCCATGCGACAAACCACGAAGGCGACTGCTGCTTCCGTCGTCCCCTTCGTTCTCTTCGTCCTCAGCAGATGTATGCCGCCAGGAAACCGCACGAGGCAGATGTATGCTGCCAGAAGAGACGACCGCTGGCCGCTTGAAATAAGGAATGAGTGAGATAGAAAGAGATTTGAAGGCCAATGAGAATCAAGTAGGCGGCTGTGCCAGCAGCAACGTATGGAAGGAAAGATCCGCAATATCGTTTAGTCATCTCTTTATCATCATTAGATGCATTTTCACGACAATAAAAACAAGGTTGTGCTTCCAAATAAGGATGAGTATTATCCTAGTTTCCATCTGGATGCCGTGAATCAGTAGTAAAGAGATAGAATGTTGTTGCTCGTCAAATACTCTGACCCTTTTTCTTCAGAAGGTAAAAGACAACAATCGACTTTAGAAGCGATTTATTGATAAACTGTGCAACAGCAATCAATCGGAAAGAATCTGGATAAAGAGAGAAAGAATGCAGAAGGGCAAGTAATGCCGGAGAGACGCTGGCTGGACGAGTAATGCAAGAAAGACGACCAAAGACCATGTTCCTCCTCTTTTAAACCGATAGACAGGGAGGTGCTTACTACTGTCTAGCATCCTGATATACAGTCTTATTCCTTCAGAGAAACTGTCTTCTTGTCTGGGCTGTGCTATTTCTTAGATTCCAGCGTACAAATGCCACGGGTCACCAAACGTCCCGGAGCAAGGGGGAGGCATTGAGATTAGAATAACAGATAAATCGGAAGAGAAGACTGCTATTCGAACGAATATGAGATTGATTGAAGAAAAGATCCTTACACATACTACTTACTCACAGCAAAATGGTAGCGAATACGCATCCATTTTGCGACATTGGGTGAAGCATTTTATTAGGGCCCTTCACCTTGGACTCTCTAGAAGCTTTCTTCATCTCTCTACCTTTATACTCTCATTCTTCGCCCTCTCTCTCTCTCTCTCTCTCTCTCTCTCTCTCTCTCTCTTCCTCGTTCTTCGCCCTCTCTCTCTCTCTCTCTCTCTCTCTCTTCCTCGTTCTTTCTTTCTGTCTCTCCCTCTCTCTCTCTCTCTCTCTCTCTCTCTCTCTCTCTCTCTCTTAGTTGACAGCTTGAGGTTTATTTCGATAAAACAAGTTGCTTTTTCTGCAGCGATCTCGTGAACAGAGCGAAAGAATGGCCAAGCCGCGAACTGAGAAGAAGGCGACGGAATCGGTCAACACTTTTATTTCATGAATGTTTTGACGAAAAGAGAACATTTAAGATAAAATTCAAAAATTATTTATCTTTCTCAATAATACCTGCATTTTCAAGAAGAGCAGCGAGACGAGGGTCACCTTCTCGGATCGGACGATCAGCGCAATGAGGCTAGTCGCTTATTTACTCTTCCATGGATGAGATGGACGGGTGGGCGTGGCAAAAGTGGACGGCTGGGCGTGGCCAAAGTGGACGGGTGGGCGTGGCGAAGAGAGATTCTTGCCATTGCATTAATGCTGAGAACGTGTCGTCCAGGACGCCTTCGCTCTTTCATCGCTTCTTCTGCCTCGAACAGCGCCGTCGGCCTCCCCGACGAATCCGGCATTGCCGGCATCGCATCCATGGAGGTTTCTGCCATTCAATCTTTTTTTTCTTTTTTCTAAGTCAACATTTCTCTACCATTCTCAGATTCTGAACGAGAAGGACGACAAAAAGGAGTATCATCTCGAGGATGGCAGCATCCTCACCATTCTCAACCGGGCTAATGTTAGTGAATCTCTCTGCTCTCTCTAGCTCTCCCTCTCTCTCCCTCCCTCTCTCTCTCTGTCTCTCTCTCCTTTCTCTCTCTTTCTCTGTTCCTTCAGGGTTCCCGCCAGTACGACCTGGTTCTCCTCTCTGGGCAGCGTCTCTGCCTCGAGCGATCGAGCGAAGCTTCTTCTCTTGCCCTGCACGACTCGAATGGCCGTCTCGTCACGATGATTGGAGCCGAACACTGAAGCTCCGCCCTCCCATCCATAACAAGCCCCTCCCACCCGTCCGCACGAACCCCCGCCCTTCATTCCAACCAGCACTTACCATTAGCCGAGTGCTAAATAAACGGCGTTTAGTTGTTTTTGTTGTTCATTTCCATGGTGAATGTGTCTATGAAAACTGGTAATGAATATGAGATAAAAGTCGCTTCCAATTCTACTTATTCAAGCTTTGCAATATCACGAAGTTCGGGTTACTTTTTTGTGTCTTTTGTGAGTAAGATTATACATGTAGTGCTTTTGATGCGTAAGTGAATAAAATGGTAGCGTGTTGTTTCTAGTGTATTATCCGGTAGATGACCGTAAATTAGCCCAGGTCCAAAGTAGGAATTTTCAAAGTGTGCCAAGTGATCTACCGGATTCTCCACGCTTTTCTTGAGCAAGTCACGTCAAGCCCATTCATTTCCGCTCGGTCTCTCGCATTCAGTTGCGTTCGGCTTGTCGTGTTCGCGTGATGTGGACGCTATCTTTTTGAATGTGCCTCTTGTTTTATTTCATTTATCTGTTTTGAATGCCCTATTTGTGCGCTTTACCTTAGCCCGTCCTTGGCTTCCTTTCCGAGATCGAATAAAGTAGAGAAATCATTGAAACTAAGAATTCACGAGGAAAACCGAACAATTTCTTATTACTAGTTGCGATTTCTCTACACAGCTCAGAAGCCAAATGGACGGCATTTACATATGTATGTACATACATATGTATATTCGCGCGGTGAGCACAAAGACAGGATAGCTTCTGATCCGCCGAAATTCAGGGGGTAAATTTACACTACATGTTTGCTGAAAATAAAAGGGAAACTTTCAAGTGCAAAGGTGGAGATTGCACTGAAAAGTGCACAAAGTAAGAATGCAAAGTGCGCTTTGGCAGTATTAAAGAAGCCTTTTTCCTCATTTGCTCCACAGTCGCCTGTCTTAAGCCGTCTGCGCTCTCCTCTCCACCTTCACTCTCTCGCCATGTCTGCTCTCTCCGTCGATCCCCCCGCGGCCACGGTCCCTTCCTGCTGGCGGTGCCTCCGTTCATCAGATCGCCAATCCGGGCGCGGCCGAATTGTCTTCAAGGTTTGTCATTCCGTACAATTATGTTTATTGTAAAACAAAAAGTAAAACAATATTCACCCTCCAAATCAAAGCGATTAAATACCACTTTAATGTAACAAAAGTCTCCTTCCTTGCAGGTGAAGTCGTCGAACAACAACGAGTACCGCCTGAAGCCGGTGTTTGGCTTCGTTGAGCCGGGCGCGGCGGCCCCCCTCGAGATCACTCGACTGGCCGGAGCACCCAAGGAGGACAAGCTCGTCATCCAGTTCGCAGAGGCGCCCGCAAACGCCGCGGATGCCAGCGCGGCTTTCAAGGTTTTCAGCGAGATTCGAGATTTGATGGATCGAAAAGAGAACCATTCTCTTAAGATATTTCGATGGATTGTTCCATGGTAATAATCGACATTCTTCGGTCTCATTTCGGCATGCCTTTAACAGAATAATTTCCAAGCCACCGGTTGTTGGAGAAACTATTCGACAAAATGATAAATAATTCCTGAACGCATGTTCCTCTTGAGGCGGCCGCCGTCGCTGGCGAGGTGACTCTGCCGATCTCGGCCCAGTAGAAGAAGCTCCTCCCCTGACCGCATCTCCATTCCCCCCGCCCTTCTCCTCTTGAGGCGGCCGCCGTCGCTGGCGAGGTGACTCTGCTGATCTCGGGCCCAGCAGAAGAAGCTCCTCCCCTGACCGCATCTCCATTCCCCCCGCCCCTCTCCTCTTGAGGCGGCCGCCGTCGCTGGCGAGGTGACTCTGCCGATCTCGGCCCAGTAGAAGAAGCTCCTCCCCTGACCGCATCTCCATTCCCCCCGCCCCTCTCCTCTTGAGGCGGCCGTTGTCGCTGGCGAGGTGACTCTGCCGATCTCGGCCCAGTAGAAGAAGCTCCTCCCCTGACCGCATCTCCATTCCCCCCTCCCCTCTCCTCTTGAGGCGGCCGCCGTCGCTGGCGAGGTGACTCTGCCGATCTCGGCCCAGTAGAAGAAGCTCCTCCCCTGACCGCATCTCCATTCCCCCTCCCCTCTCCTCTTGACGCGGCCGCCGTCGCTGGCGAGGTGACTCTGCCGATCTCGGCCCAGTAGAAGAAGCTCCTCCACTGACCGCATCTCCATTCCCCCCGCCCCTCTCCTCTTGAGGCGGCCGCCGTCGCTGGCGAGGTGACTCTGCCGATCTCGGCCCAGTAGAAGAAGCTCCTCCCCTGACCGCATCTCCATTCCCCCCGCCCCTCTTCGCCTCTAGTGGTCGACGACGACGATAAATACTTCGCTTCTATCACGACTTTGGTTTACATTGAAGTTCAATAAGAAAGGAAAGGAAAAATGAACATATATGACAATGAGCTGTCAGATAATTTTTTTCTTTCACAATCCATTCACCCGTGGATCACCTGCTTTCCATGGGATCTTTCTTCGCGAGAATATAAATGCCCGCTATTTGGCACGGATCTAATGTATGGAAGTCGCAAGTAATGCAAAGAAAATGTTTTCTGTTTTACTCGTGAATTCTTATTAATACTTGTGATTTCTCAACATTTATTCCATCTCTGGCCAGAAGCGCGGAGAGCGAGAAGAAAGGATCCCTTCTGATCCACCGAAAAGCTGGAGAAGCAAGGGTTTCCCTAAACTGTGAAAAAATGCGTTATTTAAATTGTACTATGCAAATTCATCTCATAGAGGGCCCTAGTTTAAATCTGGATTTATGTTTTTGAGTCATAGTGGGAGTAAGGGATAGATATGTAAATTCGATACAAATTATGAAAGTAATTAGAACAAAAGGTGTAGTGAAAAGTTTAGAGATTTAGAGAAAAAATGGGTAATAGACGATAGCGGAAAAAGAGAGAAGAGACATCGGAAGAAAAGATAAAGAGAGAAAGAATGAATGAGAGAGAAGAGAGAGAGATAGATACAATAATGACTGAGAGAGAGAATTTGCGAGAAAGGTTCAACGCGAAGCAGTATGAGGTACTTTTTAAATCGTGTATGTTGGTTCCCGATAACAATAAGCATAAATTAGGAATACGTTTTCTAAACTCCTTTATGGTAGCGAAATCCAACGGCAGAAAAACCCCTATTTACAACACTTGGCATCACAAACGAGGAGTGCGGCTTCCTGTGCATTTATTGAGGGGTGGAATAAAAGATGGCCTCGGACGGTGAGTGGAATGATGGAAGGAAGCGTGTGGCTCGGCAGAGGAAGGCCGTCTTATTGTTAGGCAGCCGTCGAACCCGGCAGGAAATCGTTCAGGTTCTGGATTAAATATACCGTAATTATTATAACATTTTTGTATACCAAGCTCTTGTGATTTTTTCCTTATGTTTTGTAACTCTTTTATATTTCTCTTTTCTCACTAAACATATTAAAAATGAACCTGGTACTCCTGACCGTCGGAGCCTGAAGGCTCCGCCAGCTTCTAAAAGAAGAAAAGCTTTCAATTTCGGAAGGAAAGGAGTCAACAAGGCGTAGAAACAGTAATCTTTTCATTGTAGGCTTGTATCTATATAGCTCAATTCATAGATTACATATTTTATGACAATGGTTCTTGCTAAACTTACTGTATGCAACCAATAAATGTATGTACTAATCGGCTGTTAATCTATACATTTAATTTAAAATAAATAGAAGAAGCAGGAGTGACCTCGCCGACATTCGTACGCTCCGTCCTCTCCGTCTTTCCCATCCTCGTCTGCAATATTAAAGTTAATCAGAAATGAAAAAGACGGCACGGCAAAAAAAGGAATCAAGATTTTTCAAAATTAAAAAGAACCGTTCCCTTACCTCCTTGCTGCCCGGTTGCGTCTGCCTCTTCTCTGCGGACTGCCTTGGAAGATTCTACAATCGACACGCTGTACTTTGTACACAATCTGGCGTTTTATTTTTTAAGCGACAAAACATTTATATTTCTACTGTATTCTACTGAAGTTATTTATCAATTAATTGCACGGAAATTTAACTTTTTTAAGCTGCGGAACCTCCTTGCTCTCATTCGAATTCATCTTCTTCTCGGCGGAGATCCGGACAAGACTGCTTTGCAGCATAAATTTTATTTCATTTTAAATTTGGCGGGAAACCAATTTTTTCGATTTAACTTATCATGTTTGTTATAAAAAATATAATCAAAATCGACTACGAAGTACAATAACATACGGTTGCCGATGGCGGGCCGTCGTCTGAAATAGAAAAGATTGTTAGATTGGCTTTTCTAATTTAAACGAATGGTTCCTTGACTCAATGTCAACACTTATTCTTGTTTCCCTGCTTTCCGCGAGATCAGAAGCTTTTTGATACCCAGGAAAGTACAGGACACAAAGGTTTCTCACAATCAGCTTTTATTAGACTTTACAAAATTTGCCAATAATAATTTCGCTAATTTGCAAATTTGTGCGACACCCTCCGTATAATGGATTAAAGAATGCAAATGTCTGCAAATTCAGTGAAAATGCCAAAAAATCCAGAGTTGGCACCAAGCCAAAAGGGGGAGACGACGAAAAGTTTACATTTCGGTGGCCCAGGTACCAAATATTTTCCCTCGCTTCGCTCGGACGACAATCAATAGATTAACAATTTGATAACAATTTGATTTTTCTTTTCTGAAATTCTCCTCTCAAAATGTATTTCGAGAGCATTCATACCGCTCAGCCGGACGCGGCTTGACCTTGTCTCCTGAAACATTTACACTATTTTATTTTAATCAAATAGTTTTTCTCTTCAAACCTTGATCGACGAAGGTTTCTTTTGTACGGAGCTTCATGTAATTTTTTTTTGTTCCTTCGAACTGTCTTCACCACCATTCTTTTCAACATTTGAGGCCATTTAATATTATTATTTCTCCTTTTATTTCTATTTCTTGGAGTATCCATTACTGTCTGATATTATTATTTAGTAGCTTTAAGTTAATTACAAATATGTATATGAGAAATAAGAACCAGTGAGAAGAGCATGCGAGGGAGCAGTCGACCGGCCGCAGTCGTCGAGCAATAGGAAAGTGAAGTCTCAAAATAGGCAAGCAGCTTTTTATAAGTCAACCGGTCATACATTTAGATATGGAACATCAGCCATTAAACTTCTTCAATTCAACTTTGATCTTTGACCTTACACGCAAAATTTAGACCTTTCTTGATGGGATTCCTCTTGAAATAGAGTACGGAATGATCTTTATATTCAAAGTTCCAAAGAAGAACGAAAACTTTTTGCCTTTTCAAGAAAGACGTTCAATAATTTTAAACTTTGATCTTAATATCAAATAAGGTTCTATCAAAGGCTTTTTATCGTCTTTCTTCTGCCCGACGTGACCTTCTTCAAGATGAGTACATTGAACCAGAGAGAGTTTTTTTTCGCTCGATCGCCATTTGTCTACTCTTTGACTGGAAATTGTTGGGAAAGCAATAAAGATTCCTCGTCTTTTATTTCATCCATATTAATGATTTCCTAGTGCTTGTTTTTTAAACAGAAGCTAAGAAAGGTATAAAGGTGACTGAGAATTTGAAGGTTTAGCTAACGGGAAGAATTCCCTCCTGTCGAATCCATGCGTGGACATTCGGCATAGAACACGTCTTGGGAGCACGACCGGAAGCATCCCTCAAGAATGAGAGATCTTTTCAGAAGAAATTAAACACTTTTTCATTTATCTACTTGGAATTATGACAGAATGATAAAATAAAATAATATTAATTAAATATTGTATGCTTATCAGACATCAAAAGAATAGTCATGGTCAAAGTAGCATTTACATTCGCTCTCTCCATCCCTTTCGCTCTCTCAATCCATCTATGCATTTGGTCACCTTCTTGCATACTTTTTCTTCACAGCCTTCATTCACTTTACACTCAATTCAATCATAATTTAAAAAAATTGCTGTGCTTAATCAACCGCAAACTCCAATGTGGTGCCTCATCGCTTTTTATTTATTCTACTCAAAGTACTTCGTTCTCTCTCTCCCTCCCTCTCCTTCTATCTCTCAATCTCTCTCTCGTTCTCACTCTCCCTCGCTCTCCCTCACCCACTCCGCCTCAAACACTAGATCCTGTAAAGTCTCAATCCCACCTCTCTTCCACTTCGAGAATGCATGGCATCCACCCGGTTGCGTCCCTCTCTTCTTCCTGGTCCGTAGTCGCAGCCAGTGACTCACTTCTCGTCCTCTCTTCCGCTGAACCTGTGCAGCTCCTCCGTGAGCACCGTGTCCTTCCGCTCTCCTCCCTGTCCACCTCCTGCGACCTCGGAGGGCGCGACCTCTTCCCAAGTGGCTGTCGCTTCAACGTTCGCATCTTGCATGCTGATCACCCACCGAATCCAGTCGTCTTTCTCGATGAGCGAACTCTCGTCACCATCGAATGTCATTCGAAAGATGGCGCCAATGTCAACTGGCGACTGATGTTCGTCCGGGTCGATGACCGTTTCGCACTGACCGTCTCGCACTCAGCCACATTCCGCTTCTGGCCTCTCGATGAAGAAGCGCCGCTGCGAATGCTTCGGATTCGTTCGAGCGTCGCGCAACACCTCGAGTTCAAGCTGTTCGTGTCGACGGCGCTCACAGCTCAAGGTGTTCGTGCCGGTGGCCATGCCAGCGTCGGAGTGTTCAAAGTGGAGTACCATGACAACGATAACGTCACGATTACGCGTCCATTCATCAGCGGGTCGAATGTGAGGTGGATGGTCGAGATCATGATGAACAGGAGCGAATTCAAGGTTGGTGCTTACGACTCTGGTTACTGTAGTCAAAAGGTAAAAGAGTCTGGAGATACAGAAGTCATAACTCCTCACCCTATCCTTAACTCTAATGGTAACTAGGAGAAGCTCCGCAGACTCCTTCTTCAGCAAGATTTGAGCCCATTGAAGAGGCCAACCTCGTACCCTATGTACATGTTAGATTGCTCTGTCGCAGTAATTGCTCGTTTCTCTTTGTTTCAAACAAAAAGTTACCAAAAGATTCTTTTTAAGATTTAAGCGACGACAGTTAAAGATGGGGCATTGTAACGAATACTGTAAAAAGGCTGAAGTATTTATTTAAGTTTCCTGACTATTGTAGACTCGTCTCTCCAAAGTCCATGTTCTCTCTCTCCCATTGTTGATGTAAAAGGAGCAAATTCATGATTGAGTATTCCCCTTTAAGTACATCCTTGCACCGCCGCTCACCACCCGGCCCGCGTCGGCCCAAGGACGCCCGCCAGCGAGCGTGCTCATCTACGACTGCCACACGGCGAGTGTGCTCTACCGACGGACGGCCGCGAGCGAAGCTGACGAAGAACGGACGCGGCCCGACGGCTGCGACTACCGCGCTCTCTACGACGAATTCGCACGCGTCAACGCGGTGGTCGGAGACGGTCGCCGGCGTGCAAAGATTCTTCTTCTCGGCAAGCAAGTCAGATGAGAGTCTGGTCTGTCTATTCATCATATTTTTTTTATTATTTTTCTTATACATAAAGTTCTTCAAAAGAGATTTAATAAGCAATGCAATGCGATTCAGATGACTCTCAGAAATTGGTGTTTGAATGCGCGCCCTCTCAGAGATGAGCAGGCGCGGAGCGGTAGCGACGCGGTTGGACGGGTTATGAAAGAGTGGGAGGGGGGGGGGGTAGGTCTTCATTCTACGCTGAAGTGTCCGTAAGAAGTGGTCTTGTGTTAAGACGCCTCGGAGTTTCGGTTTTTTATTAGCGTTGTATTTGCGGACGAGGAGGTTCATTAGCTTCGGCCACCGACTTATCCGTTCGAGTACCAGCCGCCACAGCCCGGCTAGAGCTGCAATCAGTGAGGCTGCATCTGCGCAGTTGGCTCAGTGGCGCGTCAGGGATACCAGGTTCCCTTAAAGCAGGAAGTGGTTTTAGCCCCCAAAGTATAGCGAGTTCTGGTGGTAGAGTAGGTTTTTCTTGTATTCATGAGTGTGAAGTGCGTTTTACAGGAAAGTAGTCTGCAAAAGGGAGGAGCGGATTGCTTGCAAGGTATTCAAGCCGCGGTGCTCAGGAGCGGCCAAAGAGTTGCGGACAAGGCCAGAATTGGCTCCTTCCCTCTCGGAGGTTACGACAGGGACTAAGGACTTGGCCATCCAGGCAGTCGGGCCTGCAGATATGAGGTTTATGGTCTCATTTGGCTTTCGCTCTGGAGTAGCATAATTGGTCAGAGGCAGAGGAAGATAGCTAGTTCTTTATTTATCGGGAGTGTGTTGAAGTTAGAGTGAGGTCAGGTTATGATTTTGTTTTGCAGAAAGGCCAGATTTCAGTCTCTGAGGAGAGAGATAAGAGGATGCTGGTCCGACTCCCTGCAGACCAGGGGCAGCACGGGTCGTTCAGAGGAGCATGCAGGCGTTGCTGGCTGGTGCCGTAGCACCAGGAGAGTTGAGCGCACTGGCGCTGCCGGCGGAGCCCGGCTTGGAGGGTGCCCGGCACCTCGAGTGTTGAGCGCGCAGGCGCTGCAGGCGGAGCCCGGCTTGGAGGGTGCCCGGCACCTCGAGAGTTGAGCGCGCAGACGCTGTCAGCGGAGCCCGGCTTCGAGGGTGCTCTGGCACCGTGAAAGTTGAGCGCGCTGGCGCTACCGGCCGAGCCAGGAATTGCAGGACTACAAGGTCAGAAGCGTGTGGGATCTAGCCCCTCCTATTACGGCCCCGGTATGGGGATTCTGGTCAATATGGTTTAACCTGATCGATTGATTTTTGACCGTCAGCACGGTGGAACCAGTTTTCAGAGGGTGTTGAAACATATTTTATGGGCAGATGTGTTCCAGAGATAGACGGGTTTACTTGACAGTCATAGCTTGCAGCCGGACCATTTTATGTGTTTTCCGAGGATTTCACAACCGTTGGAGTAGTGGCTTTGTTTTGCAGAAAGGTTAGGTTTCAGTCTCTAAAGAAAGAGGCGGGATGACGCTGGCCAGGCTTCTTGCCAGGGAGTACACATTTAGGCCCCATAGTCAATTTATGAAAGCCCTGGTTTTTCATGAGGAAGGTGTAGGTGTTGCTTGTCGAGCCCAGCTTTACGGGTGCCGTGTCACAAGGGGATTTAAGCGCTCAGGCGGTGCCGGCCGAGCTCGGAATTGCATGGTTCCAAAGTTATAAGTGAGTATGACCTAGCCCCATGAATTGTGGTCTTTAGGTGTTGCGTCATTCGGATGCTAAGTTTTTGGCCCGAGATGGGCATGATTGCAAAGTATTACGGTCTACAGCCTTCTTCTTTTAAGTGTTCCCAAGTTTCCATATCCTGATGGGACATTTCAGACTTGGCATGGCAAGGGAAGAGTGTCTTAAATCCAGGACAAATTATGCACTTTCTTCTGCGCGAAGTTGGTTAGGCTAGGTTATTGGTTAGCAGCTGAACCAAGTTTCAGACCCCAGGGGAACAAGAGAAAAGACACTGGTCAGATTTCAGAGATCCCTGAAGCACGAGTGTGAGTGTCTGGGTTCAGGATGTGTTAGTCGGCAAGGCGCTGTCGGCAGAGCTCAGCCGTGCAGGAGCATTGGCACTGCAAGGGTGGACTTAACAGAAACCGCCGACCGGGCAGGAGTGCTGGAGGCGCAGGCCAGAAGCGGGCAAGGCGTTACGCCAGTTCCTCATTTAGCGCAGGAGACGTTAGGTTCGTAATGGGGTGATCACGTTGAGGAGTTAAGTAGCCGCGTTCCTCTCGGTGGTTATGGCAAGCAAAGAAAACAGGAGTGTTTCGTAGTGCCGGCACGAGTTTAGCGTTGCATCTTTCTGTTGATTTTAGGCTGTTATTCAGTTTGGCCGCGGAAGGCCCGTGGGCTATGCCCCGGGCGAAGTCGGTAATAAAGGTGTACCTTCACCGGGAGAGGCAAGCACTCAGTCGTGGACGGTGGAGCCCGGCCGAGCGAGCGTCTTGGCAGCGCGGAGATGGGGCTCACAGGCTCGGGTGGCTCAGCCCGGAGTTATGGAGCCACAGGATCAGAAGTGAGCAAGGCGGGACGCCGTTCAATGAACGAGTACTTTGGTTATCTCTCTCTTTTGTTTAAAAGGCCAGAAGATGGGAGCTATTGGATTAATATTAGCCGGTGTCGCTTACGGCGGGAGTTTTTCTCTTTTCTCGTGACATGCGGGGAATGTTTGCTGCAGTGTGATGCGTTGATTTTTTCGAACAGCAGGGATTATAGATAAAAAGGACTGGAGCACTTGACGAAAGCCGACAAAGTATTCTGTGTTATTTTCCAGTGGATGGGCAGGAGGCAACGATGGCGTTGCATACAGACAAGGGAACGGCATGGAGGCCTATATCTCTTCCCTAGTTGGTAACACCAACCTAACAGCTGTTTCCCCGGGGGCTGAAAACAGTGTTGTTTTCAATGAGAAAGTAGCGTAAGGCGCTAGAAAGTGTGGCCCCAAGTTGTCATGTTGTTTTTAAGAATAAAGACAGCTTTATTGGGAAACGATTTTACTGATGGGCTTTTCTGCTACCTTGTCCGAATAGGGTTTGATGGACTTATTTTGCGATTTCGGAGGGCGGTAGTCTCATGGGCCGCCTCTACCATGTTTCTACAACTGTTTGTAGTGCGAATCTCTGAGAGGGAAGGGGTTCAAACAGAGATTATGGAGGGCGACGGAAGGAGCAAAGCGAACTGTAGGAGCACCCATAATTGGTGTTTAAATGCGCGCCCTCTCAGAGATGAGCAGGCGCGGAGCGGTAGCGACGCGGTTGGACGGGTTATGAAAGAGTGGGAGGGGGGTAGGTCTTCATTCTACGCTGAAGTGTCCGTAAGAGGTGGTCTTGTGCCCGCCCATTGTCCCACCCCAAGAGAGAGTAAGAAGTAATACTTTAGGGCTGAAACGGAAGTTGTGTTTCTTGTCCCCAAGGCAGTGGTAGCCGTTTTGGCTGGACGTATAGGAAGCTCGCGGACGAACATGCAAGAGGCAGATTGACGGGCATTAAGGTAGTTCCAGGAAGCAGCTCTTTCCTTGGCAGCGACCCCGTGACGATAGGTGGAAGCATGTCGGGCACCTAAAGGTGTCCCGGGGTAGCGTCTCATCAGTGGAGTCACAGAGGAAGGAGGTGTTGGGTCTACCAACACCCATTGCTGGTATCAAGGGAGCTCTCTCATTTTGATCCGCTCCATAGGAATACACCGGTAGCGCAGTATTAGCTTAGTATCATTCGTTTAGAATAGCACCTTATGCTTTCCGAGCAGTTCCAGGCTATCCAGGCTAGTTTATTTTCTGCCAGAATAGCATCTTGCTTTGACAAAGTCGCGTTCGTTTCATAGCGGAAGGTTTTCAGCTACATGGCTGTACATATTACTATCAGTATTGTGTTGGCATGCCTCACTGCAGCAAGTTATTTGTATCTAGCGTTTAGTCTCTTCAAGGACGTTCATGCTTAAACCTTTATTTATGTCATACATATACATGTATGTATCACAGTCTCTTGGTAGCTATGCCATCCATAGTTATGATGACTCGTACGTTCTCATGTCATGCTTATGACGAGGACGGTTTACTCACTTCATTGCCGCAGCTGCTAAACAGTAGTGTGTTTGCTTTAAAAGTACAGTTTATTAGTCTTATTGACAAATGTGTGATAGCAAGAATTGTATTTTTTCATGCGGCCACGGTAGCATTATATTATTGCGTACTGCAATGTGTGTTGTGTACATATGGTTGTACAGGTTTCTCTTAATTAGGCAGTGTGCCTGATTTTGTTTCTGCAAGAGCGCATGTACGGACACGGACAATAAAAGCGTAACAACTACAACTGTTTGTAGTGCGAATCTCTGAGTAGTGCGAATCTCTGAGAGGGAAGGGGTTCAAACAGAGATTATGGAGGGCGACGGAAGGAGCAAAGCGAACTGTAGGAGCACCCATAATGAAAAGATTTGAGCTGGAAGTTAAGATGACCGACCTCGACCTCGGTCGCTCGACGACGCTGAGGCTGCGAGAAGTGCCGACCGACTGGAAAAAGACGCTGAGCCCGGAGGGCGTCGTGCACTCTCCAGGCGGACGAGTCTTCTTCGTCCTCGACCGCATTTTATATCAGGCAGGCCACTTTCTTTTCTTGAATTCAAGAAATGAAATGTTATATTGTATTTTATTGCATTACTCGATTTCAGTAAGTTACAAATGTACACATGGTATTCATTCTTGTGTGACATCTTCATCCAATTTCTCCCCCTTTCCAGATGCGCCTGGGGGGCGTGGCTCCTCTTACCGAGATCGCCCTCTCCGTGTGCTGGTCGCTGCTCTCTCCGAACTTCTCCACCCAGCTCAAGAATCACTCTTGCTTTGATCATCGCTCCATTGCACTATTTCTCTCTTATGGAGAGATAAAGAGAGGAAATTTGGTAGTAAAGGAGGCAGGTGAAGGATCGGGTGATTGAATTAGGATGAGCTGTTGAATATTGATGAATAAAGCTGCTATCGATGGAACGGGGACTGGTGCTAGCGGGGTGTGCAATAAGGAGGAAAGTGGAAGATAATGAGAGAAACACTAAGGGCGGCTAACGCTCCGTGTTGAGAAGAATTGAATTCGGAACACCACACGAAAATCATAGAAACGCAGCCAGCTAAGAATCAAAGCAAGTGGATATGTATGTACGTGCTCTCACACTATTCTTTGGTTGTACTCGCCTTGCCATCAAGAGAAAGAGAGAAAGAGAAAGGGAAGAGAGAAAGAGAAAGTGCAAGTGCAGATAGGAGTTAGAGAGCATAGAGAGAGATTAAACTAGTTGGACCAGTGTTGATAATAAAGCGGATTATCAAAGGGGAGAAATGGCCACAGAGGGACGTGGCGCGGACGGTGGTAGGAGCAACCGCAATGCGGAAGGAGAACGGTTCGACTACCATAGTGCGGACGGTGGTAGGAGCAACCGCAATGCGGAAGGAGAACGGTTCGACTCCCATAGTGCGGACGGTGGTAGGAGCAACCGCAATGCGGAAGGAGAACGGTTCGACTCCCATAGTGCGGACGGTGGTAGGAGCAACCGCAATGCGGAAGGAGAACGGTTCGACTCCCATAGTGCGGACGGTGGTAGGAGCAACCGCAATGCGGAAGGAGAACGGTTCGACTCCCATAGTGCGGACGGTGGTAGGAGCAACCGCAATGCGGAAGGAGAACGGTTCGACTCCCATAGTGCGGACGGTGGTAGGAGCAACCGCAATGCGGAAGGAGAACGGTTCGACTCCCATAGTGCGGACGGTTGTAGGAGCAACCGCAATGCGGAAGGAGAACGGTTCGACTCCCATAGTGCGGACGGTGGTAGGAGCAACCGCAATGCGGAAGGAGAACGGTTCGACTCCCATAGTGCGGACGGTGGTAGGAGCAACCGCAATGCGGAAGGAGAACGGTTCGACTCCCATAGTGCGGACGGTGGTAGGAGCAACCGCAATGCGGAAGGAGAACGGCTCGACTCCCATAGTGCGGACGGTGGTAGGAGCAACCGCAATGCGGAAGGAGAACGGTTCGACTCCCATAGTGCGGACGGTGGTAGGAGCAACCGCAATGCGGAAGGAGAACGGTTCGACTCCCATAGTGCCAAGACTTTTGCTATTTGTATTCTTTCTTTATCGAGAGAGAGAAAAGCTACCTTTTGCCAGAAGGTCTTTACATTTTCCGTCAGTCCTCATTTGTATTGAAAGTGGACGCATTGCACCAGTGTTTATCCTCGAGTTGCTTGCAAGTTGTCGCGGAGGAGCGGTTAGCATGCGGGAGAATTGGGACTTGGGTTTATAGTTTATCTTATCCTAATATAAGGCATACATTTACAATACACATAAATATGGAAAGGGGAAGGACAGGGCCGAGGCAGCCGCCATGGTCGGCCAAGCCAACACTGAACGTCTTGCTGGCGGTGGCGGCACCGCCCCGAGGGGGCGGGTCCGCCCACGCCAGCCGGTTTGATGTTCTTCTCTATCCCCGGCCGTGACATCCCCCCTTTTACACATGAGCGGTCCCTCGCTCTTGATAAACAAATAAAGACAAAACCTTTTGTTAGTTGTACTGAGCACATAGATAAATGAAAAAAACAAAACAAAGAAAATATATGTTCATTTACATGGAACAATAATTATACGAAAAATAGAGAAAAAAATCATCTTGTCTGTGGATATCTATCGGTTGTTCTTATTACCAATTTTTTTTTATGGCTAGGTGACGTGGTGACGGAGAAGCAGATAGAAAGTAGAACGAGAACTATTGTGCAATATGTGCATAGTGCACATTGAAAATGAAGGTTTAAAATATATTTAGCTAAAGAGTTAGATTGTTAGAAACTTTTCATTTTATAGTTGTTATGGGGCTTTATAGAGAGAAAAGTGCATATACTACATACATCGTACATTTTAAAATATATTCTACAAACATACATTTAATAATAATAAAAGTCGGAGTCTCTCTTCTTCTTCACTTCGCGATTCGATGTTGCTGATTGTGAGTAGCGCGGCGTCTCTCTGCTCGCTCGCGCTCTGCGTTATCGTCTTCCTAGTCGTCTGTCGTTGTCGTACGGCCGGTGATGGCGACTGGTTTCCGGCCGATGGTGGGCGCGGTCACTTCGCTTCTTCCAGCATTGATGACGCAAAATGGCTGGTATGACCTCGTTTCCGAATTGGACATCTCGAGGGCTGCAACGATGGCGGCGGTTGTAATAGTCAGCCAGTACAGTGGACGTCGTCGATCTTCTGCTTCACTGTTGCTGTGTCTTTATCTCGTCGAATGCAGCTTATTGTTCGCCGTCCCATTTGAAGGGAACGTTCCAGTCTGTCGCAGATTCAATCCAGCCTTCCTGTTGAACAATTTCTTGACGCAAGATAGATTTGCGGCAGTGTGTCTGATGGAGATCGTGACTGAGAGTGCATTCACACATTTGACTTGTAGGAAATGAAAACAGTTTCTTCTGCAGATGGGACAGATCGTCTGGTGTTTCTTTGGTAGTGAGTACGGCTTGACGGTGGAGGAGATAGGTGCAGTGATCTCCTATGATTCAGTAGATTCACGTCTTCAGTGCCTTCAGCGACAGGTGTTCGACGAGGTTTATCTGCAGCTTCGGCGGCGCAGGTCTTGTTGGATTCTTGACGTGACGAAAGTCTTCTTTTATGTGATCGTCTGTCGTTGCTTTAGTTAGCGGACATGTCACATCAGGCTCGGAGTTGTCGTTGCTGTGGTCTTCGTTGCTGACGATCGTGTCTCTTGAGCCTATTCTTGAGGCGGATAAATAGTAGGTCTTTGATGGCCACTTGCGAAGCATGAGCGTTTGTAGGACGCTATTTGTGAGTGAACGCTGTGAGAGCGTTACTCCCCGGAGCACATGGTTATCTATGGGGATGGGGTCTCCTATCGAGTATACATACCTATATGAAAGAAATGATGACGCTATATAATTATGTCAGTCTAAGACAATTGTATCTACCGAGAACAATGTATCAGGAGCAGCTCACAAGTCTATGTGTACAAATATGTATGTATGAATACTAGTGTGAACATCTATCTATCTCTCTATCTATCAGTATGTCACTGGAAGTACATTCCTCTCTATTTCGCGCTTTCTTTCCGCAGCGCTTTCACTTTCACTTCTCTTTTTTCTTCAGTGCGTTCGCGTTCACGCCTGATATTCTTTCTCCCTTGAAAACCGGCTATCCATTCGCGCCGTGTGCAACGTATGCTTAGAGGGAGAGATGAGAGAGTGAGTGATCCGGGCCATGCCCTTTTGCGCGCTGGCAGCGAAACTCGTTCGGTAAGCGGCTGCGCTATCGTTGTCTATCATCACAGAAAGGGGAACACTGCGGGCGCACTATCAAGTTTTTAAACAAAGCGACGGCACCGCTGTTCAGGCTATTGCAAGTGAGAGAAAGAGGAGAGAGAGAGTATGACGAGGAGCTACTATCGAGGTTGTAATGAAACTATGCGAGCCGGCCTAGATATGTATGTCCATATGAATATTAAGGAATAAAAGAAAACCATGTCTCTGGGAATAGAATTATAAAATTTGGCTAATTTCAAAGCTATAGGAGTAGCAATAATATACTAAAATGAGGAGGAAAGATTATAATGATAAAGAGTAGATTGTTTGGGATTGGAAATCCTGTGTGCTCCGGGAGTGTTGGCGGCGGCTGGCTGCCCCGGAGGGAGTGGTTGGGGAGAGGGGGACGGTGGGTAGATTGTATTTGGGAGGGCATATAATCTTCTATACGTATATGTTACGATTTCATCCTATTCAAGAATAATTGGCAGATAAACTATTTGCACAGAGAATCCGAGGAGAGAGTGATAACTAATGCGTGCTGAGCCTAAGCGAGGAACTCTTATCTATTATATATGCGGCGTCCTAGCCTCTCCAGCCTTCGCTTTGGCAAACAGAGTATAACTAGAGAAAAAAATTCCGGCCGGGGAATTATTTTTTGCTTTACATTACGCCTCGCGTCGCTCTAGATTAGGTGGAGAGGTTAGCCTTATGCGAGCTCGCTGAGCATGCCGATCCTAGTGATCGCTGCCCCCTTCTTATTCATTCTTATTTTCCCCCTTACTTCGGTTGCCCGTGCGCGCCTTCCTATGCCGCGATTACAAAAGTACTTTTCGATTCCTTCTATCTGGGGGGTGGCGCGCCGGTTCCTCGCAACCAAAGATAAATTTGCCGCTTATTTGGCGTGACATCTAATTAATCTATGCGGATTAAAATAAAACAACTGTTTTAACGGACCTACGAACAGCTATGCATTTGGGACGACTGACACCTGACGTCGATGGTGTCGCCGACCTGCTCTCATCTCTTCTAGGGACTCTCGTGAGATTGAGAAGTTGAGACATCTCCCCGGGACCTCCATGCCGCGGAGGAGCGGTTGACATGCGGGAGAATTGGGACTTGGGTTTATAGTTTATCTTATCCTAATATAAGGCATACATTTACAATACACATAAATATGGAAAGGGGAAGGACAGGGCCGAGGCAGCCGCCATGGTCGGCCAAGCCAACACTGAACGTCTTGCTGGCGGTGGCGGCACCGCCCCGAGGGGGCGGGTCCGCCCACGCCAGCCGGTTTGATGTTCTTCTCTATCCCCGGCCGTGACAAAGTCTACGCGCCTCTGAGCTGAATGGTGACGAGATCGGGAAAGAGCAGAAGGAGACGACGCACTCCGGAGGCCAGCTTGCGCTTACGGTGGCACCGAAAGTGCGAGCAGCCGCTCTCGGCCAGTTTCTTCTCCAATTCCGAGAGTTTCTTCGCTTCTTTTTCCACCTCCTCGACGTTGTCGCCAGCGGGCTTGACAACGCTGAAAAAAAAATTTTTCTTATTAGACAAATTTTTTTAAATTTCTAATTTAGATAAGAACAAAATTTTCAGGTCTCAAAACAAGTCTTTTGATGTGACACACTCAGGCGGCAGCTTCGCCTTAGACGGCGTGAAGGCGAGATGGCGAGTGCGGGGGAAGAGAGCGGCCAGACAGAGCCAGGCATTGGGAGAGATGACGCAGCCAGACAGACGGAGAGAGAGCACCGAGGAGAAGGAGTGCTGAAGAGTGAGAGAGAGAGGTGGAGAGAGAGGTGGAGAGAGAGAGAGAGAAAGAGAGAGGGATAAAGGGATGGAGAGAGGAAGAGAGAGAGAGAAAGGGATGGAGAGAGGAAGAGAGAGAGAGAGAAAGAGATAGGGAGAGAGATAGGGAGAGAGAGACCTGGAAGAGGAAGCAGAGCTGCGACGCGTTGAGCGTTGCGAAGGCGGACAAGTCGACTGTGGTCATCAAGTTGGCGCGCGCGAGGGAGAGCAGCCGGCGGAGACGGCGATTCGGCATGAAGAGCGAGTCGAAGAGGACGCGCGAGGGAGGGCGCGCGCGGCGAGGGGGGAAGGCCGCCACGAAGGACGCCAGCGTCGGCCGGAACACTGGCTGGCAGCCTACCAGGTGAGAGACCGCCTAGAACGGGTGAAAAACAATTATATTCTTTTTTTAGCAAAAAAAATCTGGGGAAAATGAATGTCAAGTGGAAAACGCGTTAATATATGAGAAAAAGTCAACAAGGCTACCGCAATTTGGCCTAAAATCAATCAAAAGTGTGTTTTTAAAATGAAAATTAGCATATTTCTTTTGTCATTAATTCGTGAATTCCACTTCATGAGCGGCTTTGCAAGTGAGACGGAAGGAGGCGAGATCGGCCAAGGAGAGATGAGACGAGATTTGCGTGAGTATGTGAGGCGACAGAGAAGCGAGAGGAGGCGGCGGGGAAGAAGAGGGCGGCGGAGAGGGAGACGCGAGGGAGGCGCGAGGGCGCGAGCGAGGGCGTCGCCAGCGCGCGCGTGACCCCACGGCCGGGTCCTCGCCGGCGCGAGACCGCTTCGTGGGTGGCGCGTCCTCCGAGTTGCTCTCCACCAGCAGCGACTGAGAAGGATACGGAAAATGGTTAATGAGAACTACGCCAAATCGAAATGCTCTCCAAAAGTTTACGGGCTTTTTTAATTACTAGTACATTTCGTGGCGTATTTTAGGAGAATGGCCAACTAAAATTCCCGAAAACTTCGGAGTTGCCTTCCTTTTTATTCTTCTAAAAATCAATATTTCACCAAATATTTTTTGATTGCTGATGTATTTATGAGCTTTAGAAAAATTCTACCCGTTTAATACATAATTTATTTTGTTTTTCTAGGATAAAAGTTAAGTGGATAACCGCCGCATGCGGCCGCTTCTTTGCTTCGCTGGCCACCACAAGTGACATCGGCAAGAGAAGAGAAGAAGAAGGGTGAAGTGAAGACGAGAGTCTGGCGGAGGAGAAGAAACAACTGCTTTTATAGACGCCATCGTGTGCACTTTCCGGTCAATTCAATTACATTTACATGTACTTTAGCGTCGTATTTCGTAATAATTCCAGTAAAAAAAAGATTTTATAAAGAGTACTTTTCTTCAGATTTTCAATTTATTCAAATTTAACTGGATTCAGACTGTATACGATATTTCAGATTCAGTTCTACATCACCAGTCTCCTCCCGTTTCTTTCCAGGATTTATTGAATATGCCAGCTTTATCACTAAAAACGTTAGCAATCCTTTATCACAAAGATAAATTTAAAATTAAGACACAAATTCGATGCGCATGTTACAGAAAGAATCAATAAACTCGAACCCGCCAAGATGGATGAGAGAGAGAGAGAGAGAGATGGGGAGAGAGTGTGAAACCACTGATGGGTAATCAGCCAGGAGGAAGAGAGCACCATTTGGTCATTGGAAGGGCCACGTATATGAAGGTTATGAAGGTTATGAGGGTTATGAAGGAAGTCTTAGTATTGTTGAGAAGAAGCTGATATAATTAACACGAATCAAACTGGAATGAGGGAATAGAGAACCAAAAGATAGAGAAAAATACTTTTATTTCTGAGAATGAGAATAGGGAGAGGGAGAGAGAGGGAGAGAGAAAGAGAGGGGGAGAGGGAAAGAGAGGGGAGAGTGAGAGAGAGAGCACACGGACATCTCATACAACTTGAGATGCCTCGACTGGCTCGTCCCTGAGGCGCCTCCTCTCCGCGAGGGCGGAGAGAGCGACAACTTCGACGGCCACGGGTGGCGGCGGCTGTTCTGGCGCGGCGCCAGGAGCGCGGAAGAGGGCGCCGCGTCGGCCGAGTTTAGAGGACGCGGACGGAGTGAAGAGGGAGAGGCGCGTACCTGCAAAATATATTCTGTTCCTGATATTCTGCTCATTTACCATCCACCTACATCGATTGCATGGAAAAATTGAAACGAAACGGTTGTTGCGAAATAATGACAGTAATTAGAAGAAGAAAAATGGGGTGGCCACGGAGAATGGCTAAGAGTTACGAGAAATATGAGTAGAGGTGAAAGGCAGACAGGAGAGAGGAAATCTGAAGATAAAATAGAGTAGAAGAAAGAGAGAGAGAGAGAGAGAGAGCGAAAGAAAGATATAAGGAGAGAGGGAAAGAGAGAGAGGAGACAGAGAGTGAGAATTAGACAATAAATACGGCCCCACCTCCGCCACTGCCAGTGCATTCGACTACGCTGCCCATCACACCTCCTCGCTGTTCAGCAGTCGCCTCTTCGAGCAGCCTGAAGTCACTCGTATTTCTCTCCCTCTCTGCATCTTTCTCTCTCTCTCTCTCTCTGCATCTCTCTCCCTTTCTCTCTGCATCTCTCTCTCTCTCCCACTCTGTATCTCTCTCTCCAACCAACTTGCGATAGAGATAGAGCGCGACTCCGAGAGTAGCGAGCGCGAGCGCGGAGAAGGCGGCGAGTGCCGCAAGTGGCGCGGCGACTCGTCCGTCCCTTGCGAGCAGAAGTTGCGCGGCGTAGACATTCGGGTCGGCCGGGAACTCGCAGTGGTGGCCCGTGAAGCCGCGCCAGCAACGGCAGAACGGCACATACGCACCACGTGCCAGCGACAGCTCCAGACTGCAGTTGCCCTGCAGAGAGAGAGGGAGAGAGAGGGAGAGAGAGGGAGAGAGAGAGAGAGAGAGAAGTGAGATATGAGAGTGAGAGAGGGACAAAGGGAGAACGAGGGAGAGATGAGAGTGAGAAAGGGAGAGAAAGAGCTGGGGGGGGGAGAGGGGAGAGAGCGAGACGGGAGAGAGATTTGAGGGTGAGAGAAGGACAAAGGGAGATCGAGGGAGAGATGAGAGTGAGAGAAGGACAAAGGGAGAGCGAGGGAGAGATGAGAGTGAGAGAGGGAGAGAGAGACGAGAGAGGGAGATGAGAGTGATAGAGGGAGATTGACGGGGAGAAAGAACATGAGGAGTGATCAATAATATTTTTATGCCTAGTTAAATTTAATCTACAGAATTTTAAAATAAATATAAGAAACCTGCGCGCAGTAGCTAATGTTCTCTGGCCATCCGCACGCCTTCTCCTTTGGCCAGCCAGCAAACTCGGGGTAGTCGTCGTCGTCGAGGAAGTTACTGCTGGTGCCTCCTGCAAATTTCATTCTAAAATATGCTTTAATTTTTTTATTCATTTAAAAAAAGCTTTATGTTACTATTTATCTATGCATCCATATGCGAGGATGGAAATTCTTGTAGATTTTTTTTTATAGCGTAAGTAGACATTGGTAAGAGAGAGGGAGGAAGGAAAATTCAAGGAATCTCTCGACTGATAGTGTGAGGGGCGAGCGAACCTGCTCCCCTGAGAGCGGCCGCGGCGGCGTCTGCCGTGGACGCCGCGGTTGTGTTGTGGAGGGCTGCGGCAGCCGCGTCGGCGCTCCTCTCCTCGCGCAGCCATGACGGAGAGCACGATTCTGAAGAGGGAAATTATGCTCTTTTTTAAATTTACTTCGGGCTTGCCAAAATTGATCTAAGAACAGCTAGTGTTCTGAAATATCCTAAATCTTTTATTTATTTATTTATTAAATAAATATTGCCTTTATTCACTATCAAGAGAACACGCCCGTTCTACGGAACTCTTCTAGTATCACAGATTTTGTATAATTCATTAAATTTTCTGTTCTCGGAAGAAGCAGATAAACATATCATGTAATTTTTGACATTTCACCTCAGACTTGAATCGGCTCCACGTGTCTGTTTCTTTTTCTGTGCAAAACACCGAGATCAGCGTCTTTCCGGCGGCGCCAGAATTCACTATTCTCTCGCTAGCCGCAGTTATTTCACCCTTTCTCTCTCTCTAACCCATCTCACTCTCTCTACCCTTATACCGTATCTCCTTTCTCTCTCTCTCTCTCTCTCTCTCTCTCTCTCTCCTCCGGCTGCCTCCTATCACCATGAGTCACTGTTTGTCAATGTGCAGTCACCTTACGGCAGAGATAGAAGAGGTCACTCTGCTTCTCTCACCAGCCTCTCTCTATCTCTTTCTCTCTCTCTCTCTCTCTCTTTCTCTCTCTCTCTCTCTCTCTCTCTCTCTCTCTCTATCCAGCTGCGCCAATCTTCCCCCGTTGCCAACTCCGTTCATCCCGCTATGGATATCTCGCCTTCAAAGGAAACTGCTACGCCTTTTGAACCGTCAGCAGCTGCCGTGCAAGGAATCGCCGGCAAAAAGATCCATAATAATAGTTGTAGAAATTTCTTTCTCTCCTTCTCTCCTTCTCTTTCTCTCTTTCTCTCCTTCTCTTCTTCTTTTTCTCTCTTTCTCTCCTTCTCTTTCTCTCTTTCTCTCCTTCTCTTCTTCTTTTTCTCTCCTTCTCTTTCTCTCTTTCTCTCCTTCTCTTTCTCTCTTTCTCTCCTTCTCTTCTTCTTTTTCTCTCTTTCTCTCCTTCTTTTTCTCTCACTCTCTCTTCTTCTTCTTCTTCATTTGCGTCATCGCTCTCACATACCGAAATGAATGATATCAGAGAGGCATGTATAATGGAAAGGCAGACAACGCGTGAGCAAGTAAAATATATATTAAACTTCAATACATCAAAATTTGGCATGATGACTAAAAGACGATGGAAATAGCTGCAATGGCATTCCAGGAACAACAACACACATGGTGGCGATAACAAAGTTTCCAGGCCTCTTTCTCTCCATTCCCTCTTTCTCTCTCTCTTTCTTTTCTTTCTTAAACTCCCTCTCTCCTTTTTTCTCTCTCTTATACAGAACTAATGCAAATACAAAAGGGCAAATTCCGCTTCAAGCAAAGGTGAAGCTGAGAGAATGATGATCAATTGCCAAGGAACTAACTACACAGAAGGGCAAATGATGATTAAGCGATAGGAAAATAAACAATTAAAGCTCTCCATGTCGTCTTATGTGCCAGGATGCGTAATCCCGGAAAGATCAGTGAAATACATATGTAGATGTAAAGGGCGAATCTAGTGTTCCCCTTCAGGACGGTGGTCTCTTTTTATCTCAACTTGCTCTCTCTAATTATTTCTCCTCCGCCCTCTCCCACTCTCACTCTCTCTTTTGTCTTCTTCCTCTCTTTCACCTTCTGTTCTATCTCTCATTCTCTTTCACCGTCTGTTTACTCTCTCTCTCTCTCTATCTCTCTGTCTATCTCCACCTCTCTTGATCCATACCGGTGACTAGCAATTTCCATATGCGAGGACACGCTCTCAAGTGGTTCGGGCTATCCGTTGACACTGACAAGGTGTTGCTCATCAGCATACGAGGAATCTCTCTTTCTCTACTCGCTCCCAATTTCTCACTCCATACTCTCTCTTTGCACAGCCATTCTCTCTCGCTATCTCTCTCCCTCTCTCTCTCTCTCCCTCTCTCACCTGCGACAGGTTGAAGCTGGAAGACGAGTGTGAAGAAGAGCACAATGAGTATCGGTGGCGTCGTCGCCGCTGCGGTGAAGATTCGCGCAAGAAGTCGTCGCTGGCGGTTGCCGGGCAGATCGGAGAGACAGCAGGCGGAGGGGATCGAGGGAGAGGAGGGGGAGGCAGACGACATCTGCAGGGCCTAGAGAGAGAGAGGGAGAGAGCGAGAGAGAGAGCAGAGAGAGAGGGAGACTGAATGTGAGAAAGAAGAGAGAGAGAGAGAGTAGAGTAAGAGAGAAGAGAGAGAGAAAAGAGAGAAAAGAGAGAGAGAGAGAGGGTCGGAGAGGGTGGGAGAGAGAGAAGAGAGGGAGAATAAAAGGAGAGAAAAGATAATAGAAACAGGGCACTCCCCTCAGGGCAGACGGCAAGGCAGATGTATAAGAAGCCCGCGCCAACTCACACACACGTTTACGGCTCCGCCACGCAAAAGAAGATCGTGACGAAAATGAAAGAGAGCGAGAGAGAGAGAGAGAGAAACAGAGAATGAGAGCGAGAGAGATAGAGAGAACGAGAGAATTAGGGGGGATAAAGTGAGAGATAGAGAGAAAAGTAGAGAAAGAAACCACGATCATAAACAGCAATCGACAAGGATGTTCAAACATGCGCGCGCTTATTGTTAGAAATGGCAGGGCATCCTTGGACTAGGTCGGGGTTGATAGTTATAAAAGAGAGTTGGAGAGAGAGAGAGCGTGTGAGAGAGAGAAAGAGAAGCAGAGAGAAGAAGCGAGTGTTTAAGGGTGTCAGAGAGAGAGAGAGATAGAGAGAGAGAGATAGAGAGAGAGAGAGAGAGAGAGAGAGAGAGAGGGAGAGAGAACAGACTAATCAGAAGTTGAGACAAAATAATCGAAGGGTTAATTGGTACGCCTGAAATCGTAGGAGGGCGTGAAAGCCACGTCAAAAAGGTGAGCACGCCAGAGAGAAGCTCGCCGTTCCGTTCCGTTCTCTCTCTCTCTCTCTCTCTCTCTCTTTCTTTCTCTATCTATCCAAGACTCTCTTCCTCTCGCTTTCCCTTTCTCTCACTCCTTCTCTCTACTCCTTCAGCTTCTCATCGCGACGAGTCATCATTGCAAAGAGCAGCAGTTAAATTTCATTCATTTGTTTGACAATAACGATGATGAAAAGGCCAAAATTGAAATACTATTGGGAGGGATATCATAGGAAAAGTCTAATGGAAGAGAGGATACGAATTGAGAGATTTGTGAGAATGTAGAGAGAAAGAGACGGGGAGGGGAGGGGAGAGAAGAAAGTACAGAAAAAGAGAAAGAGGAAGAGGAAGAGAACTGGAGCTGATTGTGAGGGAAAATTGACGGAAGCAGTAAAGCAAACTGTAAGGATGCGACACGAAATAGATACATAAGAGATAGAGAGAGATGTAAACGACGATGAGAGAGAGAAGGAGGGAGAGAAAGAGAGTGAGACAGAGAGAAAGAGAGAGACAGAGAGAAAGAGAGAGACAGAGAGAAAGAGAGAGACAGAGAGAAAGAGAGAGACAGAGAGAAAGAGAGAGACAGAGAGAAAGAGAGAGACAGAGGTAGTGTCCCGAAACGTGAGACTAAAGTGAGAGTGGACTGGAAGTAAGAAGCTGACTGTACACACAAACGAAGAGAGAAAGTAGTTAGCATGGCAGTGAGTGGCAGACTAGAGCGGGAGACAAAGTGAAGATCATTTAATACAATGCAGACGAGAACATCTTGAGAGAGTACATAGCGGAGAAAGAACGAGAACAAGATAGAAAGAGAGAGAGAGAGAGAGAGAGAGAGAGAGAGAGAGCAGGCAGAGTAAAAGAAACATTGATGAAGACTGGGAGAAGAACAGTAAGAGGGAGATTTCGAGCGACAGAGAAAATGAAAGAAAATGAACAAATATGAAGAAGTCAGAATAAGAAGCGGCGAATGAGAGAGAGAGAGAGAGAGAGAGAGAGAGAGAGAGCGAATTGGAGACAAAGAGAATAGCGAGAGTATGTGAGAGATTGTAGCGAGAGAGAGGGAGAGAGGTAGAGAAAAAAGAAGAAGAATGAAGAAGCATATCTCTCTCTCTCTTTCTCTCCCTCTCCTTCTCTCTCTCCTTCTCTCTCTCTCTCTCTCTCTCTCTCTCCTCTGCCAGAATGTGCTACACCTGGCGTGCCAGCAAGCTCATCGTCTCAAAACAGTCCTCACTTATGGTTTGGAAAAAAAGATATGGATAGGCGAAACACTGCAACAAAGGTGAGAGAATGAAGGTAAAAGAGAGATTCAGACGGAGAGAGGGTGAGAGAGAGAGAGAAAGAGAGAAAATAGGTGTGATGGCGAACAAATTGTGGGTGCGCGATATGAGTGGAATGAGCAAAGGGGGATAGTGGAGCACGCAGCTGCATGGAGGGAAGGGCTCTTGGATCAGAGGGGGGATTCCGATGAATGAGAGGAGGGAGAGGGAGAGAGAGAGAGAGAGAGAAAGAGAGTGAAAAGAGAGTATTGATAGGGAGAGAGAGAGTGTGTGTGATATATAGAAATGTGAGAGAAAGAAGGTGGCAGGAAGAGGAAGGCGAAGAGATAAAAGAGAGGGTGAGAGAAAGAGAGAGAGCGAGAGAGACGGGGGAGAGTTCGGAGCCTTTTTGCTGTGGACAAAGAAGCCACGAGGGAGGGCAAAATCAGTGGAAGAAGAAGAAGAACAGTCGTCACGGGCCATCGAGAAGAGGGACGGAGTGAATGGAAAGAATGAAGAGAGGGAAGGAGAGAGAATACAAAGAGAGTGAGAGAAGAAAAGAGAGTGAGTGAGAGAGGGAAAGAGAGGGGGAGAGAGACAAAGAGGCCGTGCTGACGAGATATCACAGCAGCGAGAGAGCATGATAAACTGAGCAAAGAAAGAGAGAGCGAGAGATTTAGAATGACGATGTTTCTCGTAGTCACGTTTCGCAGCCAATGTTATGAGGGGTCACCTACCGCCTTGGCCATCCGTGCAACCATCTCTGAATGATCTACAATTGACATAAATATGCTGATTATTTCCAGCCAATTTTGACAAAGGCACTCTTGAACGCCATTAAAAACATGTGTTACAACAAAATAGATATGTATATGTATGTACATACTTTGGCACAGCATTTTCAAGTATCTATCTATTAGAGAGTGTACTTAGCATTGCTTGTCCAATATTTACCGGGTTTGCGCGGAGCGGCGTTGTGGGCGGGGGAGTTGAGATTTTCGAGTGGGATTTTTTTTAGGATGGAAAATGAATATTGGGGCTACGTTTTGGTATTGGTTTGGGATTTTTGGGTTTTGGGTTTGGGGGTGGCGCCAGCGGCCAAAGTTGCAACTTTTCGGCGCGAGGTTGCGCTGGGTTGGCGAGTTTGAGCGTTTGTATCTTTCGTTTGGGAGAAGATGGGAAACTAGAAAAAATAGTCACTGATAGGGAATCTCTTCAAGATTAATAGGACACAAATTGGGTGAATTCCGTCGAATGGTTTTTGAAGTGGGCGTGGCCAAAGTTTTACCCCGTTTTTTGGCCCTTTTTTGCTCTGTATTTGCTCACTAACTCAAATTTTCAAAGGGCGCATTTTCCGTTTTCGACATATATGATGTAGTTTTTCAAGCCGCATGCAATGATATATAGATTGTGGGGCTAAATACATTGGGTCATATCGATCGGGGGCAAAAACTGTCGGAACCATTTTGTTAGGAGCGAACCTTTGAAAAATCAATACTCGGAGATTTGGGATCGGAGCGTGATGGGACATACAGAATATTGTACAGTTTTACGAGAGCTATGGAATGAGCCTACTCCCGTTTGGCTGGAAAAGTACCCTGAGGGGGCCGTGAAATCTCAAAATTTTGGTATGGCCATTTCCGCGGCTGTTTTTTCTCGGATATTGGTGTTATGGTAACATGTTATATATGATTCTGTAGCTCTCGAGAAGACGAACAACTTTGTCATACAAAACGTTTTCATACAACGACGTTTTTGATCTACTTTTGGGGTCAGAATGTTTAGGCCACTTTTTCGACCATACTTATAACTGGCACTTTTTGGGGCATATTTTTATTCGAATAGAGCCTTCAATGAGCTATCGAATGATAGGTTGATGGTCGGTATCCGTTCAGGCATATTTGAGAAATGAATTATTTTGTGGCTTTTTGGTACATTTTCATCGAACGCAGATATTCTATCGACCCAGGTTCGGAGTCGCGCGCGGGCAAACCGTTTTGCGCGTTTTTATATGAGCTAAAACTAAACAAATTCAATGCTAGGACATAGCGGAGACTCCAAGGGAGATAATGGGCGGCGATACTGAAACCAGGTCCCCCCATAGCTTCGCTAGTTAGAGAACCTACTTAGCATTGCTTGTCCAATATTTACCGGGTTTGCGCGGAGCGGCGTGGTAGGCGGTAGGGTTGAGATTTCCGAGTGGAGTTTTTTTAGGATGGAAAATGAATATTGGGGCTTCGTTTTGGTATTGGTTTGGGATTTTTGGGTTTTGGGTTTGGGGTCGGCGCCGGCGGCCAAAGTTGCAACTTTTTGGCGCGCGGTTGCGCTGGGTTGGCGAGTTTGAGCGTTTGTATCTTTTGAATGGAGAGGAGTTGGGTAAGGAAAAAAATAGTGGCAGATAGGGAATGTCTTCAAGATTAATAGGACACAAATTGGGCGAATTCCGAATGAGGGTTTTTGAAGTGGGCGTGGCCAAAATTTTACCCAAAATTTTAGCGGGATGGGACATTCAGAATATTATTTAGTTTTTTGAGAGCTTTGAAATGAGCCTACTCCTGTATGGCTGGGATTCCGGGAAAGTACCCTAAGGGGGCCATGAAATGTCAAATTTTTGGGAGGTCGTTTCCGCGGCTGTTTCTTCTCGGGGATTTTACTTATGGCAACGTATTATATATCATTCTGTAGCTTTTGAGAAGGCGAACAAATCTCTCATACAAGCCATGTTCATATATTTACGTTTTTGATCTACTTTTGGTCCGAGAATGTTTAGGCCACATTTTCGACCATAGCTATCACTGACACTTTTTGGGGCATATTTTTATTCAGATAGAGCCTAAAATTAGCTATCGAATGGTGGGTAATACTTCTCATTTAATCCAGGCATATTCGAGATATGAATTATTTTGTGGCTTTTTGGTGCATTTTCATCGCACGCAGATATTCTAACGACCCAGGTTCGGAGTCGCGCGCGGGCAAACCCTTTTGCGCGCTTTTATATGAGCTAAAACTAAACAAATTCAATGCTAGGACATAGCGGAGACTCCAAGGGAGATAATGGGTAAAGATACTGAAAGCAGGTCCCCCCATAGCTCCGCTAGTTAGAGAGTATACTTAGAAACGCTTGTGGTTTATTGACTGGGTTTGCGCGGAGCGGCGTAGTGGGCGGCGGGGTTGAGATTTTCGAGTGGGGTTTTTTTTAGGAGGTAAATGAATATTGGGGCTACGTTTTGGTAATGGTTTGGGATTTTTCGGTTTTGGGTTTGGGGGTGGCGCCGGCGGCCAAAGTTGCAACATTTCGGCGCGAGGTTGCGCTGGGTTGGCGACTTTGAGCGTTTGTATCTTTTGTTTCGGAGAAGATGGGAAGCTGGAAAAAATAGTGGCAGATAGGGAATGTCTTCAAGATTAATAGGACATAAATTGGGCGAATTCCGCCAGAGGGTCTTTCCTGTGGGCGTGGCCAAACTTTTACCCCGTTTTTTGGCCCTTTTTTGTTCTGTTTTTTCTCACTAACTCAAATTTTCAAAATTAACTTTTTCTCTTTCCGACATATATGATGTAGTTTTTCACGGCGCATGTTTTGATATATACATTGTGGAAAAAAAGACATTGGGTCATATCGTTCGAGGGCAAAATCAGGCGGACCCATTTTGTTAGGAACGAACCTTTGAAAAATCAATACTCGGAGATTTGGGACCGGAGGGGGATGGGACATTCAGAATATTGTTCAGTTTTACGAGAGCTTTGAAATGAGCCTACTCCGGTTTGGCTGGGATTCCGGGAAAGTACCCTGAGGGGGCCGTGAAATCTCAAAATTTTGGGAGGCCATTTCCGCGGCTGTTTTTTCTCGGATGTTGGAGTTATGGCAAAACGTTATATATGATTCTGTAGCTTTTGAGAAGGCGAACAATTTTCTCATACAAAAGGTTTTCATAAAACGGCGTTTTTGATCTACTTTTGGGGTCAGGATGTTTAGTGCACTTTTTCGACCTTAGCTATCACTTACACTTTTTGGGACATATTTTTATTCGAATAGAGCCTAAAATTTGCTATCGAATGGTATGTTGATCGTCAAGATTCGTTCAGGCATATTCGAGATATGAATTATTTTGTGGCTTTTTGATGCATTTTCATCGCACGCAGATTTTCTTAACGACCCAGGTTCGGAGTCGCGCGCGGGCAAACTCTTTTGCGCGTTTTAATTCGACCCCCAATGCAAAGATTAAAATGCTAGGATATAGCGCGCACTCCAAGGGAGATAATGGGCGACGATACTGAAACCAGGTCCCCCCATAGCTCCGCTAGTTAGAGAGTATACTTAGAAACGCTTGTGGATTATTGACCGGGTTTGCGCGGAGCGGCGTTGTGGGCGGTGGGAGTGAGATTTTGGGGTGGGGTTTTTTAGGATGGTAAATGAATATTGGGGCTACGTTTTGGTATGGGTTTCGGATTTTTGGTTTTTGGGTTTGGGGGTGGAGCCAGCGGCCAAAGTTGCAACTTTTTGGCGCGTGCTTGCGCTGGGTTGGCCATTTTGAGCGATTGTACCTTTTGAACGGAGCGGAGTTGGTGAATGGAAAAAATATGAGTCGATAGCCCATCTCTTAATTATTAAGATTCCTGGTTGGTTTGTTGATAGTGCTTCAGGGGTGGCCAGGGGGCGTGGCCAAAATTTGACCCCCTTTTTTGGCCCTTTTTTCCTCTGTATTTGCTCACTAACTTGAATTTTCAAAATTAACTTTTTCTCTTTCCGACATATATGATGTAGTTTTTCAAGGCGCATGTTTTGATATATACATTGTGGAAAAAAAGACATTGGGTCATATCGATCGGGGGCAAAAACCGGCGGACCCATTTTGTTAGGAGCGAACCTTTGAAAAATCAATACTCGGAGATTTGGGATTGGAGCGAGACGGGACATTAAGAATATTGTTCAGTTTTTGGAGAGCTTTGAAATGAGCCTACTCCCGTTTGGCAGGGATTCCGGGAAAGTACCCTAAGGGGGCCGTGAAATGTCAAATTTTTGGGAGGCCCTTTCCGTGGCTGTTTTTTCTCGGATGTTGGAGTTATGGCAACGTGTTATATATCATTCTGTAGCTTTTGCGAAGGCGAACAAATATCTCATACAAAACTTTTTCATACAACGACGTTTTTGATCTACTTTTGGTCCGAGAATGGTTAGGCCACTTTTTCGACCATAGCTATCACTGACACTTTTTGGGACATATTTTTATTCAGATAGAGCCTAAAATTAGCTATCGAATGGTGGGTAATACTTCTCATTTAATCCAGGCACTTTCGAGATATAAATTATTTTGTGGCTTTTTGGTACATTTTCATCGCACGCAGATTTTGTTAACGACCCAGGTTCGGAGTCGCGCGCGGGCAAACCCTTTTGCGCGCTTTTATATGACCCCCAAAGCAAAGTTCATAATGCTAGGACATAGCGGAGACTCCAAGGGAGATAATGGGCAAAGATATTGAAACCAGGTCCCCCCATTGTTCAGTTTTTGGAGAGCTTTGAAATGAGCTTATTCCCGTTGGGCTGGGTTTCGGAAAAGTTGTCCTGAGGGGGCCGTGAAATGTCAAATTTTTGGGAGGCCCTTTCCGCGGCTGTTTTTTCTCGGGGATTGGTATTATGTCTACATGTTATATATCATTCTGTAGCTCTCGAGAAGGCGAACAAATGTCTCATACAAATCGTTTTCATATAACGACATTTTTGATCTACTTTTGGGGTTAGAATGTTTAGGCCACTTTTTCGACCTTAGCTATCACTGACACTTTTTGGGTCATATTTTCGTTAAGATAGAGCCTAAAATGAGCTATCGAATGATAGGTTGTTCGTCGGCATTCGTTCAGGCATATTCGAGATATGAATTATTTTGTGGCTTTTTGGTACATTTTCATCGCACGCAGATATCCTATACCGACCCAGGTTCGAATCCGCGCGCGCGCAAACTCTTTTGCGCGCTTTTGTATGAACCCTAAGTATGTTAAAAGAGTGATATCATATAGTAAGGACTTCAAGCTTTCTAATGAGCTTAAATTCAAATGCCCAGAGAGTCCAGTAGCGCCGCTAGAACAGACTTTTGACCCTTTAGAGCCAAATTTTAACCCTTAGAGCCAACTAACCCACCCTTGGATAAATTTTTTATCGGGAAATGGCCTCCGGGGCGATAGCCCCGGTGGCCATTGACCGGGCCAAAGGCCCGTAGCGTGACAAAGTCACGCTAGTCTACCCTTATATAAAAGTCGTCTGTACTTTATTGACGGGGATAGCGCCGAGAGGTGCTGTGGGCGGGAGAGTTGAGTTATGCGGTTGAAATTTTCAGGATTCATAGATTATCCCTTGGGCTACAAGGTAATATGGGGTTCAAAGGATTTGGTTTGGCGCCGGCGCCGGCGCGGGCGTCCAAACTCGGACAAGTGTGGAGTCGAGTTTTGGCTATTCTCCGATTTTGAGGATGTCTAACTTTTGTTTTAGGATAGATATTGCTATGAAAAAAATATGTATAGGTAGCCTGTTCAAAAATGAATATGATTCCTGGAGATGGGATTGATTGGTTCATTTGTAGATCACTGGGAGCTCGGCGCGTTTTGACCTGCTTTTTTGGCCCTTTTTTGGCATGTAGTTGCCCCTTTTCTCGAAACCTACAAAGCCGCTTTTTTGATTCTCTGACCGCGATTGTTCAGTTTTTGACGGCGCATCTTTTCGTACCAAATTCATCAACTTTTGCGCACTGGACGTATGAGATATTATCGATTGAAGGGTGATCATTTTTTGTTAGGAGCGAACCTTTTAAAATTAATATCTTAATGAATAGGGAAGGTAGAGGTATGAGAGTTTCTGAATCATGCAGAGTTTCACGAGAGCTTCAAGATGAGTATACTTAGGTTTGTCTGGCTGTTCATTAAAGTGCCCTGCCAGGGCCGTGAAGTGGAAAATTTTTGGAACGCAGTTTGGGCCTCCGTTTTTCCTCGGTGGTTAAAGGTTTTGCCACATATTATATACCATTCGGTAGGTCTCGAGATGGCGAACAACTTTCTCATACAAAATATTTTGATATTTCGATGTTTTTGATCTACTTTTGGGGTCAGAATGTTCAGGCCACTATTTCGGCCTTAGCTATCACTGACACTTTTTGGCGCATATTTTTTTTATTGTAGAGCCAAAAATTAGCTATCGAATGATAGGTAGATCATGAGATTTGATCCAGGCATATTCGAGATATGAATTATTTTGTGGCTTTTTGGTACATTTTCAGTGCACGTCGAAAGTCATGAGTCGCAGGTTCGAATCCGCGCGCGCGCAAACTCTTTTGCGCGCTTTTATATGACTCCTGAGTATGTTAAAAGAGTGACATCATATAGTAAAGACTCCAAGCTTTCTAATGAGCTTAAATTCATAGGCCCAGATAGTCCAGTAGTGCCGCTAGAACAGACTTTTGACCCTTTAGAGCCAAATTTTAACCCTTAGAGCCAACTAACGACCCAACTTACTATCTTTTTATCGGGAAATGGCCTCCGGGGCGATAGCCCCGGTGGCCATTGACCGGGCCAAAGGCCCGTAGCGTGGCTGCGCCACGCTAGTCTAGAGTTATATAAAAGTCGACTGTTATTTATTGACGGGTATAGCGCGGAGAGGTGCTGTGGGCGGGGGAGTTGAGATATCGGGGAACGGTTTTTTAGGGAACATGTAAAAGTTTCCGGGCTACAAGAATATGTGGGTTTCAAAAAATTGGGTTCAATATTGGCGCCGGCGCCGGCGGCCAAACTTTGGTCCGAGGCGAGTTGGATTTGGGCACTTTGCCGACTTTGAGAGGTTGTATCTTTTTTTCGGGTAGAGATATGAGGATGAAAAAAATACTGGAAGATAGCCCGTCCAAAAATGAATATGATTCCTGGAGTTGAGATTTGTTGACCTACTTGTAGATCAGTACGAGGCCGGCGCGCAAACCATACGTTTTTGGGGTACTTTTTTAGGCTCATTCTTCTCATTTTCTCGAAATCTACAACGTCCGCTTTTGATCTAACTGACTCCGATTGTAGAGTTTTTGACGGGCTTGCTTTTAATAGTAGAATTATTGACTTTTGGGCACTAGGTGTATGAGATATTATCGATTGAAGGGTCAAATTTGTTTGTTAGGAGCGAACCTTCTAAAATTCATATCTTTATAAATAGGGAAGGTAGAGGGATGAGAGTTTCAGAATCATACAGAATTTCACGAGAGCATCAATATGAGTATACATAGGTTAGGCTTTGTTATCATTAAAGTGCCTTACCAGGGCCGTGAAGTGGAAAATTTTTGGAAGGCACTTTGGGCTTCCGTTTTTCCTCGGTAGTTAAGGGTTTTGCGACATGTTATATACCATTCGGTTGCTCTCGAGAAGGTGAACAACTTTCTCATACAAAACATTTTGATATTTTGACGTTTTGATCTACTTCCTTAGGTCAGAAGGTTCAGGCCACTATTTCGGCCTTAGCTATCACTGACACTTTTTGGCGCATATTTTTTTTATTGTAGAGCAAAAAATTAGCTATCGAATGATATGTCGATGGTCGCATTTGATTCAGGCATATTCGAGATATGAATTATTTTGTGGCTATTTGGCTCATTTTCAGTGCACTTCGAAACTCATGGGTCGCAGGTTCGAATCCGCGCGCGCGCAAACTCTTTTGCGCGCTTTTGTATGAACCCTAAGTATGTTAAAAGAGTGATATCATATAGTAAGGACTTCAAGCTTTCTAATGAGCTTAAATTCAAATGCCCAGAGAGTCCAGTAGCGCCGCTAGAACAGACTTTTGACCCTTTAGAGCCAAATTTTAACCCTTAGAGCCAACTAACCCACCCTTGGATAAATTTTTTATCGGGAAATGGCCTCCGGGGCGATAGCCCCGGTGGCCATTGACCGGGCCAAAGGCCCGTAGCGTGACAAAGTCACGCTAGTCTAGAGTTATCTAAAAGTCGACTGTTATTTATCGGCTGGTATAGCGCGGAGAGGTGTAGCGGGCGCGGGGGTTGAGATATCGGGGAGCGGTTTTTTGCGGAACATGTAAAAGTTTCCGGACTACAAGAATATATGGGTTTCAAAAAATTGGGTTCGATATTGGCGCCGGCGCCGGCGGCCAAACTTTGGTCCGCGGCGACTTCGATTTGTGCACTTTGGCGACTTTGAGGGGTTGTATCTTTTTTTCGGGTAGAGATATGGCGATGAAAAAAATACTGTGAGATTGATCGTTCAAAAATGAATATGATTCCTTGAGATGAGATTTGTTGAGCTACTTGTAGATCAGTACGAGGCCGGCGCGCAAACCATACGTTTTTGGGGTACTTTTTTAGGCTCATTCTTCTCATTCTCTCCTAGATCCCTCCATTCCGCTTTTGATCTAACTGACTCCGATTGTAGAGTTTTTGACGGGCTTTCTTTTAATAGTAGATATATCGACTTTTGGACACTGTGTGTATGAGATATTATCGATTGAAGGGTCAAATTTTTTTGTTAGGAGCGAACCTTCTAAAATTCATATCTTTATGAATAGGGAAGGTAGAGGGATGACAGTTACAAAATCATGCAGAGTTTCAAGAGAGCTTCAATATGAGTATACTTGCGTTTGTCTTGCTTTTCATTAAAGTGCCCTGCCAGGGCCGTGAATTGGCAAATTTTTGGAACGCACTTTGGGCCTCCGTTTCTTTTCGGTAGTTAAAGGTAATGCCACATATTACATATCATTCTATAGCACTTGAGAAGGCGAACAACTATCTCATACAAAACGTTTTCATATTTTGTCATTTTTGATCTACTTTACTGGTCAGAATGTTCAGGCCATTATTTCGGCCTTAGCTATCACTGACACTTTTTGGCGCATATTTTTATCTTTGTAGAGCGTAAAATTAGCTATCGAATGATAGGTAGATCATGGGATTTGATCCAGGCATATTCGAGATATGAATTATTTTGTGGCTTTTTGGTACATTTTCAGTGCACGTCGAAAGTCATGGGTCGCAGGTTCGAATCCGCGCGCGCGCAAACTCTTTTGCGCGCTTTTGTATGACTCCTGAGTATGTTAAAAGAGTGACATCATATAGTAAAGATTCCAAGCTTTCTAATGAGCTTAAATTCAAAGGCCCAGATAGTCCAGTAGCGCCGCTAGAATAGACTTTTGACCCTTTAGAGCCAAATTTTAACCCTTAGAGCCAACTAACGACCCAACTTACTATCTGTTTATCGGGAAATGGCCTCCGGGGCGATAGCCCCGGTGGCCATTGACCGGGCCAAAGGCCCGTAGCGTGACAAAGTCACGCTAGTCTAGAGTTATATAAAAGTCGACTGCTATTTATTGACGGGTATAGCGCGGAGAGGTGCTGTGGGCGGGGGAGTTGAGATATCGGGGAACGGTTTTTTAGGGAACATGTAAAAGTTTCCGGGCTACAAGAATATGTGGGTTTCAAAAAATTGGGTTCAATATTGGCGCCGGCGCCGGCGGCCAAACTTTGGTCCGAGGCGAGTTGGATTTGGGCACTTTGCCGACTTTGAGAGGTTGTATCTTTTTTTCGGGTAGAGATATGAGGATGAAAAAAATACTGGAAGATAGCCCGTCCAAAAATGAATATGATTCCTGGAGTTGAGATTTGTTGACCTACTTGTAGATCAGTACGAGGCCGGCGCGCAAACCATACGTTTTTGGGGTACTTTTTTAGGCTCATTCTTCTCATTTTCTCGAAATCTACAACGTCCGCTTTTGATCTAACTGACTCCGATTGTAGAGTTTTTGACGGGCTTGCTTTTAATAGTAGAATTATCGACTTTTGGGCACTAGGTGTATGAGATATTATCGATTGAAGGGTCAAATTTGTTTGTTAGGAGCGAACCTTCTAAAATTCATATCTTTATGAATAGGGAAGGTAGAGGGATGAGAGTTTCAGAATCATACAGAATTTCACGAGAGCATCAATATGAGTATACATAGGTTAGGCTTTGTTATCATTAAAGTGCCTTGCCAGGGCCGTGAAGTGGAAAATTTTTGGAAGGCACTTTGGGCTTCCGTTTTTCCTCGGTAGTTAAGGGTTTTGCGACATGTTATATACCATTCGGTTGCTCTCGAGAAGGTGAACAACTTTCTCATACAAAACATTTTGATATTTTGACGTTTTGATCTACTTCCTTAGGTCAGAAGGTTCAGGCCACTATTTCGGCCTTAGCTATCACTGACACTTTTTGGCGCATATTTTTTTTATTGTAGAGCAAAAAATTAGCTATCGAATGGTGTGCCAATCGTGGAAATCGGTTCAGGCATATTCGAGAAAAAAATTATTTTGTGGCTTTTTGGTACATTTTCAGGGCACCCAGATAAACTACCGACCCAGGTTCGAACCCGCGTGCGTGCAAACTCTTTTGCGCGTTTTAATATGACTTCTCATTAAATAAAAAGTATGTTAGAATGGATAGAAGACTCCAAGCTTTCTTATAGGCTGAATTTAAAAGCCCCAGATCGTCCCGTAATCACCGCTAGAGCGGACTTTTCCCCCTTTAGAGCCAACTAACGACCCTAAGAGCCAACTATCCTACCCTTAGAGCCAAATATCAACAACAACCAACAACCAACGGAGTCAACTAACCCCCAGGCCAAAGGCCCGTAGCGTGACGAAGTCACGCTAGTCTAGAGTTATCTAAAAGTCGACTGTAATTTATTGACCGGTATAGCGCGGAGAGATGTAGCGGGCGGGGGGATTGAGATACGGGGAAGCGGTTTTTTGGAGATTATATAAAAGTTTCCGGACTACAAGAATATGTGGGTTTAAAAAATTTAGGGTTGGCGCCCGCGCCGGCGCGGGCGTCAGAAGTTGGCGCGGAGGCGACCTCGATTTGGGGTGGTTCGCGACTTTGACAGGCTGCAACTTTTTTTCTGGTGGACGTACAGAAATGAAAAAAATAGTGGCGGGTAGCCCGTTCAAAAATGAATATGATTCCTGGAGTTGAGATCAATTGGCAAATTTGTAGATCAGTGGAAGGCCGCCGCGCAAACCATACCTTTTTGGGGTAGTTTTTGAGAGGGTATTTGCCCCTTTTCTCGAAATCTACAAATTCGCTTTTTGATCTAACTGAATCCGATTTTAGAGTTTTTGACGGCGCATCTTTTAATATCATAATTATCCACTTTTGGACACTGGGTGTATGAGATATTATCGATTGAAGGGTCAAAATTTTTTGTTAGGAGCGAACCTTCTAAAATACATATCTTTATGAATTGGGAAGGTAGAGGAATGAGAGTTTCAGAATCATGCAGAGTTTCACGAGAGCTTCAATATGAGTGTACTTGTGTTTGGCTGGCTTTTCATTAAAGTGCCCTGCCAGGGCCGTGAAGTGTCAAATTTTTGGAGCGCACTTTGAGCCTCCGTTTCTTCTCGGTAGTTAAGGGTTAGGCCAAACATTATATATCAATCGGTAGCTCTCGTGAAGGCGAACAACTTTCTCATACAAAACATTTTGATATTTCGATGTTTTTGATCTACTTTTGGGGTCAGAATGTTCAGGCCACTATTTCGGCCTTAGCTATCACTGACACTTTTTGGCGCATTTTTTTCGTCGTAGAGCCAAAAATTAGCTATAGATATAGGTAGATCATGGGATTTGATGCAGGCATATTCGAGATATGAATTATTTTGTGGCTTTTTGGGCTATTTTCTCTGCACATCGAAACTCATGGGTCGCAGGTTCGAATCCGCGCGCGCGCAAACTCTTTTGCGCGCTTTTATACGACTCCTGAGTTTGTTAAAAGAGTAATATCATATAGTAAAGACTCCAAGCTTTCTAATGAGCTAAAATTCAAATGCCCAGAGAGTCCAGTAGCGCCGCTAGAACAGACTTTTTACCCTGTAGAGCCAAATTTTAACCCTTAGAGCCAACTAACCCACCCTTGGATAAATTTTTTTATCGGGAAATGGCCTCCGGGGCGATAGCCCCGGTGGCCATTCACCGGGCCAAAGGCCCGTAGCGTGACAAAGTCACGCTAGTCTTATTAGATAAACAACGTAAAAACGTAATTGACTGGTAGATTGCTTCCTGTGGGCGGCAGGATTGATGGATTTGGATGAAACTTTCCAGAAAGGTACATAGAAGTCTCGGCTATCGTCCTATGAGGGTTTGGAAATTTTTGGTTGGCGCCGGCGCCGCAAAGGGCGGTCACTCGAGAAAGTTTGAGGCCGAATTTCTCATTTTCTAGGGCACCTACAAAAATAACAAAAATAGTAGTCGATTCGTCATGGGGGAATCTACCAATGACCAGAAGTTCAATTCCGTAGATCGATTGGTAGATCGGTGGGAATGGATTATCTAAAATGGGCACTTTTTCGCATGTTTTTGCCCCTTTTCTCAAAATTTTTAAATACGATTGGTTGATTGTCGGGTTCTACCGATGCAGTTTTTCAATGCGCATCTTTTGATGTGTGACTTGTAAACTTTTGCGCATCAGGGATATCAAAAAAATCGATAAAAGGAAAATTTTATTTGTTAGGGACCAACTTTGAACTTTTATATCTGAAGAAGTAGGGACCGTATCGGGATGGGACTAGGAGCATCTTGTTAAGAATTGAACTGGCTTCCATATGAGCCTATTTGGGTTAGGCTGGGTTTCCGGGAAAGTGCCCTGAGGGTGAGGTGAAATTTAGGTCACTTTCCTGACATTTTTTTCCTCGGTTTTAGAACATATGGCTACATCTTATATACCAATCCGTAGCTTAGGAATAGGGTAACAATTCTCTCAAACAAAACTTTTGCGTAAAATGCATTTTTGATCTACATATGGGGTCGACCATGTTCTCGTGCAAATTTAGGCCTGATACTCGAGTTAACGTTCGGGGGGACTATTTTTAATGGCATAAGGATGAAAAAAGCAGTATAATGAGCTATTTTATTTCACATGTTACCGCTGGAAAAATCGATATTTCGTAGGTCAGTATTTTTTTTAGGGGCAAGGAGTTGGAATGTTTGGCTCATAAGTTAGTTCTAAAGAGAGTCGCGGATTACAAGCTCTCTGCCGTCAAGATTATGAAAATCCGATACTTTTGCACGAAGATATGGGCACGAACGTGAATATGAGCCTCGTTTCTTTGTCATTCTGCATCTAACATCTCACCGCTGACTTGGGAAAGGCAGAGTGTAGTCAGCAGTAAGCCTCTTTGGTCTAATACTAAGGAGTTCACTGAGATGTCCAAGGAACCCGGGTTCGATGCCCGGCCGAGTACAAAGTTTTTGCACATTTTGGAAAACTTAATTTCTATTTATAAATCTTATTTAACTAAAGAAAATTAAATAAAAGGAGCCATTCTAAAGGTTTTAATACTACGTGCGTGGTCAAGTGCATGCATGATCAAGTGCTTTTCGATTGCGTTTGCGAATTCATTGTATATGCATCCAATCTACCGTGTCTAAGCGACTCACACATATAATAATAATAATAATATTAGTAATAATGATAATATATAAGAATAAAAGATATAAGAATAAAAAACAAAGAGAGATATTCGTCTTGGTATTATGTTCACTCCTCCCATTGAACTCGGGCTTGGGCCAGCAATCCTTCACAAAATGGCCTGTGGCAAAAACCGTCTAATATAGGTTGATGGGATGGGGCTGGGCGAGCATAAACGCAATCAAGCAATTCGGCTCGCTTAAGGAAGCATGCAGGGCGGCTATTTTAACGGCTGCCCGCTGCTCGCCGGTGTCGGACGCAGGCGTCCGATGCTTGGGTCCGATTGGCTCATTTTTCTCCAATTATTTTTTCTTAGCAATAGCTCAAAGCTTTTCTTTGCTAGAAGAGCGAAACCTGAATCAAACAGAACAAATCAACCCTCGCTGGACTAACGACCCCCACTTATACCTTCTTAAATCGGGAAATGGCCACCGGGGCGATAGCCCCGGTGGCCATTTCCCGAAGGCCCGTAGCGTGCCGAAGGCACGCTATCAAAAGGATAATCATAGCAACTGAAAGAAGAAGAAGAACAAGTCTAAAAATTGCAAGGTTCAATTTGCATAACTCATCACTGTTTCTTGGCTTGCCGACTACAAATCATACCTTTTGCATGAGATCTGAACTCATACAAGTACAACTTCCATTCCTTCTTCTTACACGAATGCTTTCGCCTTGCACTTATCCCCTTTTCCGGTTCATCTTCCATCAAGCATTCTGTCATTTCTTTCTTCTTTTTTTTTGTCACTTTAACGCTCCATTGTAAAATCTTCCAGTCAAAAACTCAATCTTCAATTCGCGCATTTTACCTGACACAGGGGTGAGAGAGAGACGGAGAGAGAGACTGAGAGAAAGAGAGAGAGGGAGAGAGAGAGAGAGAGAGGGAGAAAGAGAGAGAGAGAGAGAGATTTAAAGAGAAGCGACTGCAATGTTCGGGAAAATTCAAATAGATTACATTTGAGTTTCATGCTCAATTAAGAGATCACATCTTTCTGTCTCCAAATAGATAATGGATGTTCGCTTCCTTCACTGTCATCTTCTTTGACTTCTTCTCTGAATTCTCAGAAAGTTCTTTCGTCTGAACCTTGCACTATTTCGTCTACTCTTCTTTGTCATCTACATTCTCTTGTGCTTAAATAGCCGCAAGCCTGTCCATGGCAGCTCGAGTGGCAACTTCCTCTTACCCATCATGGAGATTTGGAGATTTATCTCATTATCCACTTACATATTTCTCAGTTTCTCGCATTCTCTCGCTCTCTCGGTCTCTCCCTCTTTATCTTCTCACTCCCTCTCAATTCCCTCTCTCTATCTCTTCTCTCCCTCTCTCCTTCTCTTTTCATTTTCTCTCTCTCTCACTACTCCCTTACTTCTTGTTCTTTTTTCACTAGTGAGGATTTTTAACATAAATTCGCAGACAGACTTCATCTCCTCCCACTCTGACTAGAGTATGCATGTCAGAAATGATGTGTGGATTGAGAGCAGTTATTTGCTCTGCATTTTATTCATTTATCTTTCTTTCTCCTTTTCTCTCTCTCTCTCTCTTTATGTTTCTCTCTCTCTATCTCTCTCTTCTCTCTCTCTCTCTCTCTCTCTCTCTCTCTCTTCTGTTTTGCGAGATGCTCGTATAGCTGAAGCGTGTCTCGGTCGATGGCACCGAAAAGGGTTCGAGGGTGGATCTCAGCATCCTCCCACCTCCCTCCCTTCTGGTTTCTCTGGATGAGTCGGGAGAGGATATCAAGGGGGGGGAGGATTCAGATGGATATCATCATCTGCCCCCCGTCATCCGCCTTCTTCTGACAGATCTTCTTGGAAGGGAAGCCATTCAGACGGCCACTCAGAGGAGCGGCGAGTCGTGTCGAAGAGAGAGAGATAGAGAGAGAGAGAGAGAGAGAGAGAGAGAGTAAGAGAGAGAGAGTAAGAGAGAGAGAGAGTGTAAGAAAGAGTGAGTGAGAGAGAGAGAGCGAATTGATAATGAGCCAATGAGATACCACTTTAACCTCGAGTCCATTGAAGGACTGCCGTAGTGGTGGGGAGGATCGGCAAGGCCTTGCCATTCGCCACCGTAGCTCTCCTTGCACAAGCTATACACTCTCAAGTTTACTTCCGAGCTCTCTTCCGCCTCCTCTCATTTTCCAAAATTGGCTGGCGAGATGTTATATATATAACAAAATTATATACTCCTTAGCGGCGGTCCCATTTGTTAAATACCATTCTATGCAGAACAGAATTTCTGATCATAGATTCATTCTCATCTTACCTTTTTTTGTTGGCTTCGGGCGGATATTTAATTCTACAGTAGCGAAGCAGCCAGTTTGAAAAAGCACGTTAGGAAGGTTGCTTGTTGCTCGGTCGAGAGAGCATGTGAAATAAGAGTGCTTCTCTGACCGACGATGGCAAATTCTCTACCCGTGAGTTTTCACATTACTATTGCTCAGCATGTAATGGAAGAAATCGCTCATACTTTACGTATATGTACATATGTGTATCGCACAAAGATGAACTTATGCTTAAGCTATTTATACCCCGGATACCTCCTTGCGAAAAGTTACTTATTTTCTGTTGTCTTTTCGCCTCCATTACATTAAACAAAAGATACATATTCTTACTAAAATGTCGTTCTACTTTGGGCATCTATGTATGTATGTATTATTATTTTTTCTTATCTTTCACTATTTGTATGTTTTTGTCTCCTGCACTTATCTCTCTCTCTTTCTCTCTGTCTCTCTCTTTCTCTCACTCTCTCTCTTTCTCCTCTCTCTCTCTCTCTCTCTCTCTCTCTCTCTCTCTCTTTCCAGGTAATCCCCACGAGTGATGCCGTGCTCTCGCATCGCGCTCTCTCTTCCCGGGGGCAGCTTCATCTTCCTCTTCTCCTCTTCGCCGTCCTCTTCGTGCTGGCCGACTCGGCTCTCGTTGAGGATTCGCAGCCGGAGGAGCTTCCATCGCACAACATTGAGACTCGAGTGGGAGCCAGACTGCTTTCATTTAGATAACAGTAAAAAATAAAAATAGTTAGGGTTTGGGATTGTGTTCGGTTTTTCCACAGAATGGAGTACAATAAATAAGTTTTCTACCCTCCATGGATTGAACCCGATATGCAATTTAATAATGTAGCGTTATTTAAAAGTATTTATAAGAACAAAAATATGTATTATCTGTGCAAAACTGTCTTGATGAGTCTTTTCCTTGTTAAAGTGAAAGGGCGCTTTTCTATAGTATTGTTAGTAATCTGCGTCATCAGAAAGAAATAAAGCAGCCATGCGCTTCTTGAATTCACCAGGGAGAGATAGAAAGATAAAAAAGAGAGAATTGTGAGAGAGAGAGGGAGAAAAAGAGTTATTTGAAGTAGTCAAGAAAACGCAAATGATTGTTTACATTTCTATAATCATGACTTGCCCTCAGGCCTTCCCCTACTCCGTGTCCTTCGTGCGGCTTCTGAATCCGGAGATCGTCGCCGTGCCGCCGATGCTCACAAATGGCGACGGAGAGGTTTTTTTAATTTTAAAATTTCATGCGCTAAAATTTATTCATCAATAATACTTGTCAAGTTTATGTAATTTCTTTCATCTTTTATCAAGATAACGATATATTCAACTTAATGTAAGCCTTCTTTTAAAAATAGGTTTTTTAAAAAGAATTTTCAATTGCATTTCATAAGAATGTTGGAAAATAGTAATTAGAAAAATGAATAAATTGAATTAATAATATTCTTTAATTAATTAATTAAGGTTCCCGTTGATGAATTGGCATCGCTGATCGACGCGCTGAACGAGCCGAGCAGCCGACGCTTTCTACTCGCAAGACAGCGACGCAGTCACGACCATCAGCAAGTCAAACGTGAGCAGAATGAGAGAGAGAGAGAGGGAGAGAGTGAGTGAGAAAGAGAGAGGGAGGGAGGGAGAGAGAGAGAACGAGAGAGAGAGAGAGAGGGGGGAGAGGGGGGGAGAGAGAGAGAAAGGGAAGAAAGAAGAAAAAAAGAGAGTTAAAAAAGAGAGAAAGAGAGCGAGCGAAAAATATATATATATATACTGATATAGAGAGAGAGGGCATTCTTTATTCTGTAGAATAAAAGGATTGATCTGTATTACTCCATTTTAAAGGAGCTGCAAACTAAATTTTTTTTGACTAAAATAAATACAAGTAAAACAGAAGTAATAGGTTACAAAACAAATAAATACAAGCAGGATACGCGTGCCGCTTCAAGTTCTGCCGAATCTTCGATGCCTGATGCCTTTTCTTCCCTTTCCTGATGTCGTTTTCAACTTCTCTAGTTGGATTTTTCTTTTTACTGTTAGGGTTCTCAACCACATTCTCTTCTCTCTCTCTCTCTCTCGCTCTCTCTTTCTCTCTCTCTTTCACTCTCTTTCTCTTTTCTCTCCCCTGTCTGTCTTTCTCTCCCTTAGAACCGCTTCACTATTTTCCACTTCATCAACAACCGTTATGCACTCGTTGTCGTCTACTATATGTTTAAATCACGTGAATCATCTCTCCTAGGCAGGTGATCATTGTGTTGATATCTTGTCAACTACCTTAAGTCTGTATTTTCCTTACATTTTCCTGGTAATTCAGAGGCAGCTGCTTTATAAATGTCACTGACCATGAGCTTTTCCCCTTCTAAGTTAGAAATCCCTTTTTGTATTGCATGTGTATTGAATGAAGGCTCTGGGAGCTGTCCGATAAAGAACATGGAGGCGTTTCGAGCTTCATTCCAGCCTCTTCATTTCATAATAACCATGAGAATCATTATAGTCAAAATACATCATAATAATAGTAATAATAATAGTGTGGGAAGATGATTCTGAAATCACAGTCTCTACTGCCAGCCAGACACTACGAATACACTGATAATGGGGGAAGAAGGGACGTAGATAGAGAGAGAGAGAGAGAGAGAGAGAGAGAGAGAGAGAAAGAGAGAGAGAGAGAAAAAGAGGAAAGAAAAAGAGTAATAAAGAGACAGAGGAAAAGAATGTGAGGGATAATTATGAAAAACATTAGCTGTTTTCGGCATCCAAAAAAAGGATAGCCGGAAACAAAAATGGGAGATACACGAGAGGTACACGACACACTCTAGACTTGTTAACAAATCAGTAAGACACCGTAAACTCAAGGATTACAACATAAAAGAGGAGGAAATACATATATATGGAAGCAGGGAGAAAGGCAGAGAAACAGAGAAATACGACAGAAAAACGAGAGGGTCCAGGTTCTAACTTTAACTATATCAGATGACGATGTGGCTCAAGTTGCGACAGAATCTAACGCGCAGATCAGGTTTCAGATGCCAGGAAAAAGAGGCGTCAGAAGCGGGATTGCTAAGGACACGTGTTCACGACACGAGACTAAAAGGAGAAAGAGAGAAAGAGGCAGAGAGAGAGAGAGAGACATAGAGAGAATGAGAGAGAGAGAGGAAGAGACAGATAGACGAGAGAGAGAGAGAGACAGAGAGAGAGACAGAGAGAGAGAGAGAGAGAGAGAGAGAGAGAATATCTCGGCACATTCATATTATTTGCAAGAGAGTCCAAAAATGCTGTCATATAGAGAATATAAGACGAAACACAGAAGAAAGAGAAGAACATGTTTTGGCAAAAAGAAGATAACATGAAACAGACCTTACTGATCGATGACTGGAAAATGGGCAAATTTATTCATCGCTGGGCACAAATCTAAAGAGCTTAAAATTTTTTCGCAACTTCTTTTAAATATGTAAGCTTAATAAAGGGGGTAAGCAATTTTTTCATAAAATGGTCAAAAGAGCTCGAGCAATATCTCATTTAAAGTCATCTCACAAGAGAGACTTCTGAAATATGGTACTGGATGGGGGGGGGGGGGGTGGTATGAGAGAGGGGTCTGCTTGAGGGGGGGCAGTGGGAGGGAGGGGGGCCTAGATGCCCTCACTTCATCTTGTGGTCTCCCTCCTCTGCCTCTTCGTCGTCCTCGTCTTCGAGTGGGATGTGCTGCTTGAGGACTGCGCCCTCGTTGTAGTGCGCCCTTCTCTTCTTCTCGAACTCGTCCTTCTTCGCTCGCTTCTCCTCGGTCATCTCCTGCAGAATACGCTTTAATATTTATTTTAAAAAAGAAAAGTAATCAGATAAAATTTTTTTCCCTTCACATTTTCGATCGCTCTCGTGAAGCTGCATATCCTTTGACTTTCTTGCTCCTTATTGTTAGCTCTACATACGATACTCAGCATAAAATATGCCTTCTTTCATATCTCACTCTCCCTCTATTCCTAGCACTCTCCCTTCTCTCTTACTTTTTTTGCCTCTTTCTCCGTCTCATTCTGTCTGTCTGTCTGTCTGTCTGTCTCACTCTCTCTCTCTCTCTCATCTCACTCTTCCCTCCCTCTCCTCTGACCTCCTCACTGTCGCTGTCCTCATTGGCCAGTATCTGCATCTTGTCAGCAGCCACTCCGCCTCCTCCAGCCAGTCCCTCTGCGAGTGCCTCTGCATCGATGCCGGGGCCGACGAGCGAGACGCGTCGCGGACGCGCTGCGGTCACCGAGCTACCTCCGACGGACGCCGCGTCGTCCGCCTCACTCTCGCCGTCCGAGTAGTGGTACGGCGTCTTGGGCTCCTCGATCTTAAACGAGAGAAATTAATAAAGGAGTAAAAATGTATTAAGGAAAGTTATGTCCTAATGAAAGCTAAATATTAAAATATTAAGGCATCGGATTTTTATAGACGCAAATGGTGTGTCCAAGAAAGCGAGTGAGAGAGAGAGAGAAAGAGAGAGAGAGAGGGAAGGAGAGAGAGAAAGACAGACAGATAGAGAGAGAGGGAGAGAGAGAACAACAGAGAGAGAGAAAGAGAGGGAAAGAGTGATAGAGATAGAGAAGCAGACGAATCCTACAGTACCTTCATGTGTCCGTAGTCCTTGTCAGCCGGGTGATGGGTCGCGAGAATGTTCATCTCATCAAAGTGTGCGCGGCCTTCCTTCGTGTCGAATGACTCGTGCTGCTTCGCCTGGAAAGGGGGAACTCTATCAACTAGATATCTTTCTTTTCTCACACCTCTCTAAACTCTCTCAATCTACCATCTCTCTCTTGCTTCTCTCTTATCGCTCTGAATCTATCTCTCTCTCTCTCTCTCTCTTGCTTCTCTCCTATCTCTCTGCCTCTATGTCTCTGCCTGTCTTTCTCTCTCTCTATCCCACCTCTCTCATTCTCCACCCACATCCCTCTTTCCCACCCAAAGCGAAACCAGGCCCGTCGTCAAGTCTGCCATAGATAGCCTCAGGGAATCTTTTTTGGGACCGTCTTCCTGGAGCTAGAAGAAAACAGCTGTCCAAACACGCAAATTGCTTTCTTGGTATACACAAACGCGTGACAGGAGGTGCAGATTGTGGGAAGTGAGATGTAGAAAGAAGAGAAGGGGAGAACGGCACAAGGCGAGAGAGAGAAGAGAGAGAGAGAGAGAGAGAGAGGGAAGAGAGAGAATAAAAAATACTAAGGAAGTTGTTCGAAAAATCGTTTGAAAGTGAACAGAGAAAATAGGGCCCATTCACGATGAAAAAACTCCCAAATAGCCCTGAACAGCAAAATGCACAACCCTCTGCCATTAACCCCCTTCTAATTCACACACACTCTCTCTCTCTCCTCTCTCTCTCTCTCTCTCTTTTATCTACTTTATCCCCCCCTCTCTCTCTCTCTTTTGCGCACCCTCTCTCTTTTTCCCCATCACCTTCCTCCTTCTCCGCCGCCATTTATTAATCCTCTTAAAGCCCATTTTTATTACATCACTCTTGCCTTTGAAAAGGACCTGCCTGACAACTATAAATACACTCATGGTTTAATGCTTGACTAAGCTTAATTCCTGCACCACTCGTAAATAAAACAAAACGATCTATGCCTTTGTGAAAGAGCACACAGGATATTGGTGCAACAAACAATAATTATAAACAAAAATAATAAACTTGCTCTTTTCAACATCATTTATGTGCAATAATTGGTACAAAGTGTATAAATAAGAAAATATATTACAAAAATATTTAATAAATTAGAAAATATGTAATAAAATCTATTTAAAAATAAGAAAAACATTTAAAAAAATATATATATATACTCCATACCTTGAGAATGGACTTCTTCGGCTGCATGGCCAGGAAGGCGCTGGGGTCCACGTCGCAGTGCATCTCAGTCGACGATGATTGCGAGGGAGAATCCGCGACTTGAGACATCTCTTTCTCTCTGCGTCTCTCTGCTTCCTTGCGTCTCTCGTCCTCTCCCTTTCTCTGCTTCTCTCGCTTGCAATTGGTCGCTGCTTCGCTGATGATAATCAACGATCTGAGAAAGAGCGGGAATTGAAGGAAACTTTCTGATAGACCGACATAACTGTGAGCGATGGCGCGAAAGAAAGAAGTGGATAGAGATAGAGAAAAAGAGAGAGAGAAAGAGAGAGAGAGAGCAAGAGAGAGAGAGAGAACGATTAATTGAGAGAGGGAGAGAGAGCTATTGAGTGAGAGAGGGAGAGCAAGAAAGGGAGAGAACAATTAACTGAGAGTGAGAGAGAGCGAGAGAGAGAGAGAGAGAGAGAGAGAATCGCAAAATATGCTCAAGTCTCGCACCATTGTCAACACTTACAAAAGTGCTTGTTGTGGGAGATAGGTTGGTGGCTGATATAAATGGAAGCCGTCAACAAGGGGAACGGAATACAGAATGGTAACAAAATTAGAGGGGAGGGGAGATCAGAAAGCAGAGATAGGTGAGGGAAGTAATTGACGACGGAATAAAACAGGAACATAGAGAGAGAGAGAGAGAGAGAGGTAGAGAGAAAGGTAGAGAGAAAGAGTGAAAGAGATATACGCACGCGAATGGTAGAGCAAAAGGCAGGCTAAAAAGCCAATAGTAACTTCATCAGTCCTTGACTAGAGGGTAGAGCAGGGGAAATCGAGGAAAGGAAGGCTAGTCCGAGGAGTCTGATTCCGTCTTCTGTCAGGGGACGGAAGGCGGGGGTGCTCTTTCTCTCTCTATCTTTATTTCATCTCTCCCTCCTCTCCTTCTCTCTCTCCTTCTCTCTCTCTTTCCCTCTCTCTCTCCTCTCTCTCAGCTTCCGCGTTAACTAGATTTCTCTTTCCGTGAGGGCACTTTCAATGTGTCACAAGTGTTTCCGCTTGCTGTCAAAGGAGGTCAAATAGGTTTGCTCGCTGAGAGACTTGTCATGCGCGTACATTTTCCAAGAATTAATGTGAAATAAATTAAATTGCACCTGGATTACCGAACTATGAGTGAGTGTTGCAGATCAGTGGCAAAATGGCATTTTCGGGGATAAATGGACGAAATAAAGAAGTAGCAAAACGGATTACAAGTTGACTGAAGCCAGAATGTGGAATAGACAAGAGGGAAAGGACAGAAATGACAGCTGCCACCGGTTGCATAAACATTGACGAATGCTAAACAAGGGAGGAAAGGAACGGGCAACGTTCTCCGTTCCTTTCCGTAGAGACCAAGTAAGGACCTCCGAGGATGGGGACGAGGGGGGGGGTCGGGAGAAAAACTCCAGGAGGTGTGCGCCGCCATATAAATCCAGCTAGTGCCTCTCACGAAAACAATCCTGGAATAGAGGGGATAAGGGGAGTATGGGGTACATGGGGGGGGGGTTGGATCGCCAGTCTGATGGTTCAGCTCAGCAATAAGGCTGTTGTATCTCTAGCTTATATATTTTGAGGAGTCAGGTTGGACGGACTTTCATTAGAAGGTATGGCAAGAGTAGTAGATGGCCGAGACCATCATGGAACAAGGATGAGGAAGGCATTTATGGGCAGCGGGAGGGAAATGGAGGAAGAGGGAGGGAGAGATAAAGAGAGCGAGAGAGAGAGAGAGAGTAGTGAGAGAAAGAAATACATACAGAAGAAAGTAAGAAGAGGAGCACGAACAAGGGCTAACAATAACGACAACCGAACAGGAGTGAGGGAACAAAAACGAGTGACAGAGCAGAAGGGAAAGAACAGAAAGATGAGCGAAAGCTATGAGCCATGCCAGACGAGTAGACATTGAAGAGAGAGAGAGAATGGGATACAAGAAAGAGAGAATGAGAGATAGAGAGAGGTATAGATAGAGAGGGAATCAGAGAGAGAGGCAGAAAGGGAGAGAGAGAGAGAGAGAGAGAGAGAGAGATAGGGAGTGACGCAGAGAGACAAAGTAGCCAAGACATGCACATGGCAGATAAATGAGTGTGATGTACCCATTAGGAAGGCTCTAAGAAAGGGGGAAGCGGGGGGGGGGGGGTTCTAGGCTGACATTCTCCTTGTCTCTCGATCTAAACCCTTCGAAAGCCGCTCCAAGAAAAAGCCTTTGGAAATTGGCGGCAGATTCAAATTTCCTGTGCCCCCTTCCCATGGCTACTTGCGCAATTCTGCATCAATTCCTGTTCCTGCATCAGAATGAAGAGCACGATTCTAAATATATATTTCGTTGCACTTTCGGAAATCAACAGGTTCAATCTTGATTCATTGAAAAGTCTCAAATCCTTTTCTAGAAGAATTCTGCAACCTAGATTGGACGAGGTTTGGTGTCATGAATAAATGATAACGAGCAGTCTATCACACTTTGCACAGCCGTGTTCCATTTATGGAAAGGAGTTGACAGAAAAGAGCGCGTGTCCTTGCAGAGGAAAACGGATGGCAAATGAATGTTTCCTTGATGAACAGTCAGGTCTTTCGTATCTCTTTTTCTCTCTCTCCCTCTCTCTCTCTCCCTCTTTCTCTCTCATCTCTTTCTCTCTCATCTCTTTCTCTCTCCTCTCTCTCACTCCCTCTCTATGTCTCCCCTACTTTCTCCTCTCTCTCGCCTTTCAAGATGCGACTAGTTCGCACAAGCAAGTGCTGTGGGTAATTCCATAAGAGGGAATGGAAAAAAAATCCGTTGGTGTTGGGGGGTTTAGGAAGGAGAGGGTGGGATTGCAGCTGCTTGCAAAGAATATATGCACGCGACGTCCTGGACGCATTCTGTCAACTACTGACATCTTTCTTCTTTATTCTCTCTCTCGCTGTCTCTCTCTCTTTCTTCCCTATCTCTCTTTCTTCTCTTTCTTCCTTCTCTCTCTCTCTCTTTTTCCATATCTTCAATCTCTTTCACTCTTTTTCCTCTCCCTTCAAACTCCTCTAAATCATTAGTTAGTACTAGGCTTACATATCTCGCATCTTTTCACTTTACGAAAAAGAGGACGAAATGGTCAACGGAAGCTATAAGGGAGGGGCTAGAATGGCAAGAGGGAGAAATAAATGCGTTTTCTTTCTCCCACAATGCCAGACATGGTGACGATAGGGAATCTACTAGCGGGTGATGAGAAAAAGTAATGGAATATATATACTGGAACAGGCTTTGCGGTGTGTGCGGTGAGAACAAATATATCATAGAAACCAAGCCATATTCTAGCGCAAGAACAGCCAATATGAAATCCAATTTTTTTTGGCTTGGACAGAACTGTTTGGGCAGCATATAAAAAAAAATTCTGAAAAGACAATGTTAAAGCAAAAATAGAGAGCAAGAGAAGAAGGGAAATTCACAAGCTACTGAAAAATGAATTCGCGTTCTTTGCTAACGAAATAATTGTGCGGCTGAAGCTGCTGCTTCATGCCCATGAACCAACCATCCACCGTCCAGAACACACTGGATGAATGGGTTCATCTGGCGAGTGGAGGCCATTTACTTCTTCTAGACTCTGAGGAGTTCCCCCCGGACTTTTGTGGGCCAATTTCTGGACATTGCCAGCGGGACAAAGTAGTACAGATAAGCTATTGGTGGGAAGGGAGAAAGTGAGGGGAGGAGGGAAAACAGATATAAAAACGGCTGCTGAGAGTAGGCAGTGAGCATACTCCGTCCGAATAAGGGTAAGCCGGAGCAAGTGAAAGGATGAAGTAATGTTTTGGGGGGAAAGTGAGAGAGAGAGAGAGAGAGAGAGAGAGAGAGAGAGAGAGCGAGCGAAAGGAGAGAGACGGACACAGAGCGAGAGATGAGAAAAAGGGGTAGGAGTTAAATGCTAGGAGTGGACACGCTTCGAGTTCAGCGTCTATCAAGAAATTGTGGAAGAAGAATGTTAGTGAACGCGGGAGGAAGTAAGGATAGAGAGAGAGAGAGAGAGAGAGAGACAGAGAGACAGAGGGAGAGAGAGAGAGAGGAGAGAGACAGAGGGAGAGAGAGAGAGGAGAGAGAGTAAAGAGAGAGAGAGAGTAGAGACACGAAAGGAAATAAGAGAGCGAGATATATCAAGAAAGAGAGAAAGGAGAATGAAAGAGATGTGGAGAGTAGGCAGAGAGGCAAAGAAGATAGAACGAGGAGGAAGGAAATGGAAGCGAGAGCGAGTAGCCTTTCAGCATTTGGGGAAAGCTCCATATCGCTGTTTCAAGTAACAAGCTCGTTGGATATGCAGAGAATAACGCAGAGACTGATGATATAATTATCATCTAGGAGAGCCTTTCATGAGAAACACCAGTCAAAGTAGAATTAGTTGACGAATCAGGAAACATAAAAGAGGTAGCATTTCGAAAATCAGAACCACACCAACTGGATAACGATGCAAACTTCAAAGGCATCAATGAACGCATTAAGGAACAATACGATTTACATATATTATAAGCCATAAATATATTGCTTTATTTAATGATAATGCTAAACTAAAGCAGGCATATAAATTTTAATTTTTTAATCATATCCAATAATTACACACTGTCAGCAAAAAGAGCAAAGAAATGAAGGGTTTACTTCTCCAGCGGGCTTGTTGATGGCCGTGTAAATGCAAAAAATTCACTTCTCTCTTCATCTCTCTCATTCTCTCTCTCTCTCTGGTCTCTCTCTCTCACTACTCCCCCCCCCCCCCATTCGTCTCCCTATCTTCCTTTCCCATGCTTCCACCCTCTCCTTTTGAACCATCAATCTTTTTGCCTCTTGTACATTTTTTCTCGTCGCTAGCTCTTTTTTCCACCCCAATAGGGCCCTTAACTTCGCCTTTTCAATTCTCTCTGTGCACTCTCTATCCTACCCTCTCTCTCTCTCTCTCTCTCTCTCTCTCTCTCTCTTTCTCTCTTCCTTCCTTTCGCTCTCCATCTCTCTCTCTCCCCTCTCTCTCCCATTCCCTCTGGCGAACCCAAACCCGAGGAATGCAGTAGCCCTCCGAATGTACGCGTCGTCCCGCCTCAGTGCCATCCTTGCAATGGTCAGCGAGCATCCCCGAGGCATTTCAAAGGAGTTCTTTATGGAGTGAAAGAATGGTGGGGATAATGGGAAGAGAAAGGGGAGAGAGAAACGAGATAGAGAGAGAAAGGAAATAGAGAGGCAGAGAGGGTGAGAATGAGGCAGAGAGTGAGTAGAGAAAGGCAAAAAGTGAGAGAAAGCGTGAGAGAGATAAAGAGAAAGAGTGAGGCGAAAGAGAGAATTAAGTAAAAGTAAAATAGAGCACGCCGAGAATACGAAAGATATCCAAACGAAACATGCCAGAGTTCCGTCCAGAATATTTCCGGAAGGCAATATCTATAGCGCTGCCAATAAGAATGAGAGAGGGAGAGAAAGAGAAATAAAAAAGAAGAGAGAGAGAGAGAGTGACAGAGAGAGAGAGAGAGAGAGAGAGAGAGAGAGAGAAACCAGGCTGACAATGAGAGGACTGCGGGGTGCATATGAACATGGAAAAGTTTGGTTATCGAAACGGAATAGAAGAATTGCACAACAGGGTTGAAAATGAGAAAGAACATGGAAAGAGAAGAAAGAAGAATAACGGATAGTTTTGTATGGATGTCGAGTGAGTGGATACAAGAGGTTTCAGTGGCCTAGTCATGAAACGGGCGAGACCGGCGCTGAAAAGAATCGCAAAAAGGGCGCGCCCTCGTCATGTCCCTATCGCTCTCTGTCTTTCTATCACTCTATATCTCTCCCTCATCCTC